>SEYY01007361.1:0-20773 GCA_009176605.1 Armadillidium nasatum
TTGACACATTCAGCGAACTAGAAACCGACGAAATGGGCAAACCTGATGCTATTGTAGCATATCTACTACTCTCTGTTAAGGATGGCAAAGAGAACCGCACGCTCCTCGGGTGGTCCGCGAGTTAACCCAGTTGCTGCGAATTTTAGCTCCCGGACCGGCGACGATTCAGCTCTCTCCACATCTGCAAAAGGGAAATGCAACCGCTCTACCGGAGGTCGACTATCCTCCCTATTGAAATCCCTACTTTGATGTTCGCTCTGCCGTTCAGCCCGCAATTCATCCAACTGCCGGTTGGAATTCCCGAGGGCCGAATGTAACCTCTGTAATTCGGCTAATATATACACGTTATCGGGATCTTTTGATGCCACAGGTCGATTATCCGGAACGTGTTCAGCCGCCCGATCCTGTGTGTCCAATTGATCAGACGACTCAGACAAGTCAAGATCCGCGATTGAACCTAACTCTAACATGTCTTGGTTTTGGTAATTTGACATTGTGCTGTATATAATGTGGATATGTTAAGAGTGTAATATGGTTTCCTTTCTAACCCAACACACAAAAGTAACAATCCACCACAACAAAAGGAAGAAGAAAAAAAATCGCAGAAAAGAATAACTCTGATGATTCTACCAAGGTTTGTCACGAGAGCAACACCCAAGAATGATGAAATCACAAGTATCTGAACAAGAACAAGGCAACCAACAGGAGGATCCTGGCAAGGTCGCCAATTATGTTAAGGGGAGAGACCACCTCTTTTACAACCCTTCAACCCTCTCAATATGAAGACCAAAGACTCGGTA
Organism: Armadillidium nasatum; assembly: GCA_009176605.1. NCBI lineage: Eukaryota > Metazoa > Arthropoda > Malacostraca > Isopoda > Armadillidiidae > Armadillidium > Armadillidium nasatum. Next base: position 801 of record SEYY01007361.1, read on the forward strand.
GTCAACAACACTTCCCCCACTGTTACTTTAGTTACACAACAAGATAAGCTAGACACTCAGGTCTGGTTTTAGGATCCTCGTATTACAAGCTTCTCCACCCTTAACGTGGCCTGGGTGAATCAAAGAAGAATTGCCAATGAAACCTCCAATACCTATGACTTATGACTCTCTTGACTCTACAGATGACTTTACAAAAATTAGAACAAAAAGAGAAAAAAAAACAAACTACAGGAAAACGCAGGATGCTATCTACTAAATGAAAATACACCCCACTAATATATAAATTTACTGAAATATAAATACACTCAGAAACCATGTACTAATATAAGAAAAATGCGTGAACCAGAATTGTTATGACTCTAATTACTATCACTATTGCGCCAAAGACTTACAACGAATATTACAAACTTTCTCATATACAAATATAAATATTTGTATATGATTCACTCATTAATTGCAACTTCATACACAAGGATGATTAATTATGTATGGTGCAACTAATGAATACTTATTTTAGAAAACTGATTGCATACACAGATATAAATATCTGTGTAGTGCCCTGTTATACAAATTATGATCTCATATACAAATATAAATATTTGTATATGACTTATTCAATAATTGCAACTTCATACACAAAGATGATCATTTATGTATGGTGCAACTAATGAATATTTATTCACAAACAGTCTAATTGCATACACAGGTATAAATATCTGTGTAGTGCTCAATTTTACAAAAGTTTCTCATATACAAATATAAATATTTGTATATGATTTATTCAATAATTGCAACTTCATACACAAATATGATTATTTATGTATGGTGCAACTAATGAATACTTTTTCAACAAATGAAAATATACAACTAATCCTAATGTTACAGTAGGTAGTTATAGTTATGGTAGATTATTAATTACCAAAATTTACAAATTCCGGAATGGGTGTACTTAACTTGTCATTTGCCAGAGGGGATCGTTTGCATTCTCTTGCCTGCTTAGTTCTAAATGAGTTTAGATCTATAGCTCGGCTTAGCAAGTAACTGCAAAATCTGAAGTTAGCAATTATCCCAAACAACTTATCTGGCCTAAACATCAGTCAGATTCCCAATCCAATATGAGTTCCAAACTTGTAACTGACTCCACAATTGGTACCTAAAAGGGTATGGTTATTAAGTTAAATGAATCTAAACATTAACCCATCCCAATAGTTATATTCACATGTCTAACCCTCCTATTAATGTAAGGATATGTAATGGTAAACTTACCCTTGCAAGGGAGATGAAATTGACAAATTAAATGAATACTGTCTATCTTCCTGTACTGAATATTTTCTAGTCTTCCCTATTTTAAACTTTAGGGTTTTATAAATTATTTACTATCTGTAAAGGAAAGAAAAGCTGATTTAACATCTGTCAAACATACATCCAAGTCATAACTAAATAATAATTGATATTTAGCTCCCATAAACAAAAAGGAAATGAAGGGGAGTTCTGATTGTAAGTATAGGGTTGGGTGCCCTATTTGCAAATTTCTACAATGTTACTCCTCCACATGCAGCATTTCAATAATTTAATTACTTTCTTGTGAAAATAAAATTACTAATTAAATGAAAAATAATAATAATGTGCTAAAATATGCTTTTCAAGAGCCTCAAATATCTAACAACGATGTTTCTGGCTTATGTATAAAATTGACTGAAATGTAATACCTTTCAAATATTCTTTTAATTCTGAGAACAGAAATCAGGGCTATGAGAAGTGTGTGAAAGAATTTCCTATCAAAATTCACATAGAAGAGCCCTTACATCCCTTGCAGAAAGTGCCAGTTCATTGTCCCGGTGAAATAAAATCTGTCTATGCAGCTTTTCTCAGCTTTTTTTGGCCAGTATGGTTTTTAGCTATTGTAAAGCGCCTTTAGAATAGCTGGCAGTAACTTAAAAATTTGTTAGGATAAGTCCCTTTGAATCCCAAAAAATTGTATCAATAACCTTTGTAATGTACCTCTCTGCTTCAAATTTCACAGGTCCAGCTGTTCCTTTCAGATACTACTTTTTTAATTGAATTTTGTTTTCTGGGTCAAACTGCTAGATCCAGGTTAGAGATGTACCGATAGTATCGGTATCGGCAGTATCAGCCATTTTATGGGATATCGGTATCGTTGTAAGGGGAAGTCAGGGAATGTGGGGATCTGAATTATAGGCAGTGTCAGTGTAGTGGTATGCAGGGGCGCCCAAATTTCCCTCCAATAGCCTAACCCCGATACAAACAAAATAACACTTACGGCTTGAGCGTGTAGAGGAATTTTTCACTCCTTTGGCACTTCAATACCCAAGCAAGAGCTTCGTCATATGTTCCAAGGTTTGAAAGGACCCGTTCAATGTGGCAGAGATTTGTCTAATTGATGTACTGCAAACATGACAACTTCTACTTCGTTTTAATTTTTATGGTTTCCAAACACACTTAATACCTTCAAACACAGGTAAATGAGTACACTGGTAAAGTTTTAACTGGTTTATTACAAAATTTAACTTCCCTCCCGATAATAATGTATAAAAATAAATAAATCTTTCTCTCGCAATATGCTATTACCTAATTTATCTGAGGGTTGTTTATAAGGTGTAAAAAAAAAACTTCCAACTCTCAAGAAAATGACTGGACCAACAAGTCAGTCCCAACTACGAAAAGAACCTTCACCTTGAAAGAAGTGGTTAGTTGTGTACCCAAAAGAAATCTACCTAAAATGGGGGAACCTTATCTTTAAGTGTAAGAATGTTTCAATCCTTTTTCCTTGAGGTTTCCACTTTGTAATGATGGAATAAAGTTTTGACTATAAAGTACGTTTGTAAGGTCACACAACACCGAACTTCTTGTAACGATTTGACCATAAACCAAAAAGAGTCTAAAAATAAAACCCTAAAAGAAATATAACTCAATTAATAAAAATACCTTACAAATACATATATAATTTTTCAATATATATATTTCATATTATATTCCCTTATTTATCTCTGTACCTTGTGGTAGGATACTTTCTCCAAAAGGGTTATAAAGACATCTAGATTCCTTAGCACTTGTCACTTGAAAACTCTGTTAACAATATTATTTTTATTATCACATTTTTATAATTTACTACCTAACTTTTTCCTTTTTCTATAACATGTTTACACAATACTAAATTATACAATTACCACATTTAATATGAGAATTCACTTTGGATACGTCTTTCAGGTCCTCCAGTACAACTTCTTGGTATATTTCACTTCAATTCTCAAAATCAGTTTATTATCACTTTTGTGTTTTTAGAATTCACTTAGTCTATTCTTAATAATCATTTAATATATTCTTAATAATTATAATCAATTTATAAATAAGTATAATCAACTTTCTTAAACTTTACTGAAAAATACAAAAATTTAATATTCCCTAACCTAACATAATAAATATATAATAATAAGTTTTAATAATAATTTGATTTAACCAGTGGAGTTGACACTCTATCGGGTCTCAACTCCACTACGGTTAACACTCCCTTTATATTCCTCCCCATCTAGTTTTCACCTAGATTGTACTTCACTTATTATTCGTGCCTTCGTCTCTTCATCATTTCCTGCTCCTTTTTTGCATTTTTAATTATTTTATCAAGATCTCTTATCAACACTCTATCACTATGTCCCTTCCTTTTTCGTTCATTTATAAAGTCGCGAACAGTTATGCCCGCATCTGCATCAGCATCATCACTATCATATTCTGTAAAACCAGAAGAATAACCAAGTGGGTTAGTAAAAGATTGAGGCATGCAATTCTGATAGGAAAAAGGATAAGAAGGCATTTGAGTTATACATTGTGTGTGGGTGTCTGGTGAGGTAATATTCCCCTCACGTGTAGGTGGTATAAAGAGACCCTGACTAGAAAGACCCGCACGAGAAGTGGATGGTTGATTAAGGTCCGTAAAATGATATAATATTTGAGATACATGATCAGGAAGTTCAGCGTTGTCCATATTCTGGTAAGTAGAGGAAGGATGTGTCACCCGTCTGGTTTCATCGGTGGTTTGAAACGTGACTGTAGGGCCATCTCCCAGCAAAGGTTTTCTCGGAGGTGCTACTGGAGGTTCAAGTGGAGATGGAATGTTATTAATTTCACGGATGGATTTTAAGATACTTTTATTCCTGATCCAATAATATTTAAAGAATAACTGGTTCCCATGTAGTCCATCGGGAAGCAAATCAGAGTTCAAGATGTTAGTTACTCCTTGGAGGTAATTGACATGCTCTACACCTCTCCTCTTGTGATGTGCGGCATCAGGTCTTTTCTTAACATAACAATTTAACGCACTATTGCCATATATGAGATGTTTTCCTTCCCAGTAGTATTTATCTTGATAAAGTGTCGCAAACTGGTCATATATGCTAACAGAATGTTTACGCATCTGTTTCGGGTTATAGTCAACATGATCTTTCAGAAAAATTCCAGATAATTCTCACCCCAAGCGCGAACAATTCCTGGGTTTGATTAAAGGTGTACAAATCTTTGATGGCGGGGATTGCTAAATAAACTATACACTTGGGATTCACTTGATACACATATTCCATGATCTGGTTCATGAGACGTGGAATGTCTCGCAATGAAAAATATATGGCAGGGCGAAAAATGGTGATCTCTGGTTTTCCTTTGGTTTTTATACCAGTACGACGCCATCCATAAGGAGTAAGTGCCCAAATAATAATTAGATGAGTTGTTGGCCTCATTTTCCTTTTTACCTGGCCAAGGCAATAATCTAAGGTGCATCCTTTCTGGTATTCCACTCGAACATCCACTCCATATTCTTGTTTGAGAAGTTCCCTTCCCTCTACAAACATTCTGACCTCAGAGCTACCCACAACTAAGAGGTTGATATATTTCGGTCTTCTTGTAGAATGATCCATTTTCGTTTTTCTAGGAAGAAAAAGATAAGAAAATGTCTAAGAATATTAGTAAGAAAATGACTCTCAGTTCCAGCTCCTCTCACTGCCGGGACCGACATTAAAAGTCCGTCAGCACCTCAAGAACTGGAACTGTAGTCTTATCAATAAATAAGATAATAAAATCAGAAAAATATAAATAAAATAATTATTAAATAACTGAAATGATAATAAATCTCTAAACAATAATTTATTGAAAAATTCCGATCATTATAAAAAAATTTAGCTAATTTTCATTCAATTGTCTTAGTATGATGGTTTTTAAGGCAAAGTGAATTTAAGCAAGTAATTTAAATTTTTAAACAATTTAAGATAAAACTAAAATTCATTCAAACATATACCTATTTCATTTGATCAATATAAGCTCCGCTCCTCCGGCTTTTTACCGTTTTCATGGCTCCGAATAGCATTGATAGGATAGAGTAGAAAAAGAAAAAAGAAAAGAACTTATCACCCTTCAAACATTCAAATAATTATAATTTACTCATTACTTCTTCCTCCTCCATTCTATTGGTGTGCTCATAACATATTCATGTTCCGTCACTACTCCACGAGATCTTGTTAAAGGTCTATGAACTGGCGTTTCTACCATTAGACGTTCACTTCCCTCTATTACTGTCTCACCAGTATCACTTGTGGTTCTTATAAATCTTCTCTTTAATAACATCTCTCCCTCTAAAGTATAGGATGAGGGTAAATCATCTATATCAGAAACAGATGATATATCAGTAATCTGATAATTTTGCTTTAAAAATTTCAATAGAGCACTAGGAGACTGTGTCATCTCATCCTCTAAATATTCCTCTTCAATAGTCTCCATTATGTTATCCCTTCTCAAATCCGGATGATCAATTCGATATGGAGGTATCTCATCAGGAATTCTTTGACTCATATTACTACCAGGTTCATCCATCATTAACGATGAATCATCCCAGTCTAGCTCTAACATGTTATCCATTTGAGTTGTTTTTGTCGGGGTAAACACCTGATCAAGAATCGAATCATTGGATATTTCTGCTGCATCCCATCGGAATCCAGAATTTTCAAATCCCGAAAAATTTGCTGTTCTGTCTCCGGAATCTGTATTTATACTATCAGAAGTCTCCTCAGGAGTCCCACTCATCAAAGTTGCACAACGAGCTTGATAAAAATCAGAAGAATATACACTCATACAATGATCTAAAGAAGGAAAAGAAAGAGTAGGCAAAAAAATGTCAGAAGTGTAACCTAATGAAGTCTTGATAGGCCTTATATCAGAGATAAGAAATTGTGTATTTAGATTTGCCTGTGTGTCTGTTAACCTACATAATCTTTCTCCATCACTACTAACTGAGCTTTCTCCCACATTCTGTAAACGCTTTAGTTTCTCACACATCTCTCTTACTATCTTGGCCCGTTCATCCATTTTGTCTGAGTTATCAAAACCAAGGAAATTATCATCTTCCTCATCACTATCCCCAGTGTCTGATAATAATCGTAATTCATCAACTCCATCTCCTTCATCGTCAGACAACCTTTCTCTCTCTTGGTCCGCTATTATCCCTTGATCTACAATTTCATCAGTCTCCTCATTATCAGCATGGAAAACTCGTTCTCGGAAAAAGGGGTTTCTTTTCAAATATGAGGGGATATCGATCCAGATTCGTAATTGAGTATGATGGATCTTCTCCTCTCTGCTATTAGGATTGGCTATCCTTCTGATACGATAGGTTATTTTATTATCGTTTACTGCAGTTATTATAAAAGGGCCTTCCCATCGGATACGAAATTTATTACTCACATGGTGTCCTTTAAAGATGATTTTTTTAGCAACTTTTTGACCAATGTGAAATGATTTAAAATTCATTGATCCCTCATCCCAATATTGTGGAAAAGTATGAGCAGGTTCAACATGGGTTTTCTTTAATAAGTAATCTGAAGGTGACATCTTTATAGAGCTATGCCAAGTATGGTTATAAATAATTACAGATGAAGGCAACTCTTCATCCCAACTCGAAGAATTTTCCAGTACTAAACAACGTAAAGACTGTATTAAACTTCGGTTAAACCGCTCACAAATTCCATTGCTAGCCGGATGCAATGGTGAAGTTCGAATATGTTTTATATTAAATTGTTCTAACACAATTTGAAATGGTTCAGCCACAAACTCCATACCATTGTCTGTTAATAATCGATTTGGCAACTTCGGTAAGAAAGGTAAAATTCTTTCTTCCAAAGCATTTGCCACTGTGATACTCTGTTTGTCCTTGATAGGCACTACACATGCAAATTTGGAACAGTGATCTATTAATACAATAACATATTTATTACCACTATCGGTAATTGGAAACTGCAACAAATCCATTGCTACAAGATCAAATGGACTATTAGATTTTATCTTTAAGGTTGGGGGTATCACATTACTAGAATGCGTTTTTAATTTCTGACATTCAGGGCAACACTTAACCACATCGGATACAACCTGGTTTGCTCTAGGGTGCCAGAAATGTTTATAAACAAGATCTAAAAGTTTGTTTCTACCAACATGAGCCAAACTCCAATGAAGTTTTAAAACAAGGGATACCAACAAATTGAATGAAATGATCATTTGTTTAGTTTGATCTCCCCGAGATCTATATAAAAGGTCATTTTCAATAATTAAGTCTCGATGATGGGTTTTAAACAATATTAACGGAGTTGGCCATGTATTAACAGGGTGATTTTTAAAAATATTCTTTTTCAAAAGTCTAATGATTCTGTCCGTCTGTTGGTCAGTCAAAACGTCAGTTTCTCTAATATTATGGTGGGATAAGTCAACATCCTCACAATGTGGAACAATTTCATTTATGGTTATAATAACCTCATTTAATGCGGTGTTAACAACATCAATCGTTTTTAAATAATTATAATGGATTCCACCTAAACATTTTAATCGGCAAATATTGTTGGTATGTTGTGATCCAAAAACCATAGGTCTATTATCATCATAATACACTTCACACCTGGATTTAAATACATTACAAAATGCATCCAGAACTTCTGGTATGGGAAATTGTCCGCCGCTCTTTAAACTTCTAATTCTTTTTCTAATACCTTTCTCTTGAAGGTTATAGCGACCTAAATTCTTCAAGAGTTCGTCAACTATTGTTGCACGTATCTCCAAATGGTTATCCATTGAATCATAAAGGAACAAGGACAGACATCTAAAGACAGCGTCACCTCCTCCTGGAACTTCAATTTGTTCAAAACCCAGGGGTATAAACTCAACGGATGTCGGATTAAATTCAGTTAATTCCCCATGTGATGGTATCGTCACCGGAGATCGAGACAAGGCATCTGCAACCGTATTGGATTTACCCACAATATGTCTGATTTCAAAATCATATTCATTAAGTTCTTCCCAAGTACGCGCAACCCTCCCATCCACCATACTCATGTTTTGAAGGTAGATCAAAGGTTGGTGGTCAGTATATATTACGAATTTAACACCTTTTAGGAATGCTTTTAAAGATTTTACAGCCCACCGTAAAGCGGTAAGCTCTTTATCGATAGTACTATAATTTTTCTGTGGTCCACTGAACGTTGTGGATATGTAAGCAATGGGTTTATGTATATTATTTTGTTTTTGCGACAAACAGGCACCAGCACCAATGTTTGAAGCATCTACATACAATTCCAGAGGTGAAGCCTCTTGGGAATAATCAGGGAATCCTAACAAAGTGGGATTTACTAAGGCTTCCTTCAAGGTATCAAAAGCGTGTTGACAAGAATCCGTCCAGGTGACTGTCTTACCACCTGTTTGAGAAGACAAAGGTTTAGCTATCTGAGAACAATTCGGGATATGGCGTCTATAAAAATTCACCATACCCAGGAATTGCCTTAGCTGTTTAACAGTAGAAGGAACAGGAAATTCTAATGCACCTTGAAGATTTTTATCCAAGGGTTTTATCCCTTCAGCTGATATCTGATGACCCAAAAATTCTACTTCTGTCCGACATAGTCGTGTTTTCTTGGGTTTCAACTTGTATCCGTTGGACCCTAAAGCGATGAGTACTTTCTCTAATGTTGTTATATGGTCATCGAAAGTCGCGCCTAGAATGATAATATCATCTAGATACACCATTACTTTATTCCATGGTAATCCAGCCAGCGCAATCATCATCCCGCGCTGAAATGTGGCTGGTCCATTTTTTACGCCAAAAGGCATTTTCATGTACTCATATTGCCCGAACGGAGTTGAGAATGCTGTCTTCTCGATACTATCAGGATCCATTGCAATCTGATAGTATCCTTTAATAAGGTCGATGGTGGAAAATAAGGAGTTCCCATGCATGTTATAAATCATGTCAATTAGATTGGGCAACGGGAAGGAATCTCCTTTCGTCACACTGTTAAGCTTCCTGTAATCGATACACAATCTCAAAGAACCGTCGGGTTTGCGAACGGGAACTACAGGAGCCGAATAAGGTGATTTACTTGGTCGAATAATACCACTTTCCAATAGATCAGTGCATTCTTTTTCAATTTCTTGAGCCAGAGGCCCTTGGAAACGTCGGACAGGGATTCTAACAGGTTTGTCTGTTTCCAATTCTATTGTATGAGTGATGTTTTGTGCCAAACCGACATCATTGTCACCCGTACTTAGAACATGTGGGGTATTTTAATAAAAGAGTAACTAGTATGTTCTTTTGTTCAGTGGACAACGACAGAGTATTAAATTCAAATTCATGCATTAACTTTTCTGCATTCCAGTAACTTTCGGATTCTATTGGAGTTATCTCTGGGGTTCCCTGATGGATGCTAATGTTATTATCCCTAACATTAATTTCTGAAATACTGCCTATTATGGTATTCTTCCTAACATACTGTTCTTGATCTGAGGGATTAAGAACAGCTATCAATACCTCATTTAACCCGATTTCTATTATGCCAGAGATAAATTGAAGTTTAGGATGAGTTATACCTGTAAATTCAACCATTCGATTAGTTAGGTTATTTCTAAAAATTTTAGGTATGGTTACAGCAATCACTTTACAGATATGAGGAGGTATTGTTGTGAATTCTGGGACAAGGCAGTTATAGAAAGGAATAGCAAAGCTAATGTCCTTTCCCTACGCTAGTTAGGTTATCCTTATCCCTAAACAATAATTCTCGCCGGGTGAGATCAGGTAATAAATTATTATCTTTAAGAGCAACTGCCCCTAAAATTACGTTATGGGTCATTAATTCTAATGGAACTATGAAAAACTTTATAGGTTTAGTGGTGAAGCCACTATCAAAAACTATACTAGTTTCTATATAAAACTTAATTGGAAATTTCCGATTATGCCCAAATCCACGTATAGCGGTAACTTCTGTAGATGGTTTGGGTTCTATGTTTTTTAATGTAGGCAAGACACCTTCAGTTAATAAGCTAACTCCCGCCCCAGTGTCTATCATGCAGTCTAAGTAACTTTTCCCTGCATCGAGTGAAACATAAACAATCAGCGGTTCAACGTCAGCTTGACAAATATTTAAATTACAAACAATTTCAGGGTTGTCAGTTTCGTAAGTTGGGTAATCACGTCTACGTCCATTGTCTAAGTCATAGTCATTGTCCTCAGGAGCTTCCAGGTCATTTACCATCCCCACAGTGTGCCCCTTCACTGCGGAGTTGGGAAGTTTTCCGGATCCCCAGGACAATTCCCTTCTACATGGGACTCACCACACATGGTACAGTCATTAACGTACCTTGTCTTGGGTTTAGTCCCACTGGCTGTCCAAGGATCGTTGGTCAAAGTCCTAGAGGAGTTTTCAAAAGTGCGGCTATTATTTCGATTTCGTGGTGGTAAAGGAGTCATTTGTCTAGGGGGACTGTCTGTTCGATTCCGATTATCAGCGAGAATATCTCCATCAACCGAATTCCGATTCCCTCGACCTCGATTCCTTGAAGGACAATTCATCCCCAGGTGTTTACCAGTACATAAAGGACATCTCATGTTTGGTTTATCATCTACTCTCGTTTCTTTAGGTAGATTCCAGCAATCGCTTCGAATGTGGCCCTTGATTTTACAATAACTACAAATGCCATGTGCTTTGTAACATTCATCTATTATATGTCCTATTCTTCCGCAATAAGTACAATTTTTATCTCTTGGGCTTTGGTTAGGACTACTCCGTACTTTCATATTGTTATTCCGTTGTGGGGGTGGTGTTCCCTTTGATAGATTATTAAACAGAGGTCGTTTTGTTGGTGATCCTTTCAAAATTTCACTCCAAGCAGTTTTTGGTGTGATTTCATCTATTTGGATTACCTCCACCTCCTGCCTTGGTAATTCTAAACTGAGACGATGTTTGCATCTCTGATGTTTCTATGTTTTCAAATGGTCGTAATTCTCGATCATACGAGTCAGCTAAGAGCACTAATTTATCCCAAGGAACCTTCGTCTGGGTGCACATTTCATTTTGTATTATGAATTCCCTCAACTTCATTTGTACAGTAGTTGGTAAACTAAGTATGAAGGCTGTGCGAAGGGATTCATGGTCTCTCATGTTCACTCCAGGAAAAGCTTGTCCAGCCAACTGTTCAAGTCTTAAAGCGAACAAGTTAACGTCTTCCCCAGTCTGACGTTTAGCAGAATGATAAGCTCTTAGCTTATTCTCATTCCGTTTCTTTTCTTCCTGTTTGTACCATTTTAATAAGACCTCTTTAACAATTCTATATTCTGATTCCGTTTTAGTAATTACTGTATATAATCTCAGAAATTTACCAGATATGTATTTTTCTAACAATCTAACCCATTGGTCAGGACTCTGAGGATATTTCTTCTGGCAATATTCTTCAAAATATTCAAGGAATATTTGTAAATTGTCTTCCTTCTCATAACTAAATATCTTAGGCTCAATTAATTTAGGTTTCTGTGAATTGTTTATCATGATCGTCAACAATGATACAGCCTGAGTCAATAAAGATAACTGCTGCTGTATTAAATCAAACTGATTTGGGGATAGACCACTTTGTGCCTGTGCAACAGGGGGTATCATTGGGTTTGTTTGATATATTCTATTATATGTGGCAGTCACTGGTCGTAGGGGTCTGAGTATATACCATTGTTGTTATTGGTGATGTAACTATATTTCCAGTGGTGATGACCAATGGTATTGGTATTCCTACTACTTTCAAAGGGTAATAGGAACTCATTTACTGATGTAGTCGGATTTTGACTTGTAACCATTGGAACTATTGGAGATACATTTTCCGCAAGAGTCAACTAATTCTGTCACTTACTTCCTCTTTAGCTGTTGTGGTAATCACCCCATTGTTTGTCATAGGAAGGGTTGCTTCCTTCGCCACTTCCATTTGTTTATTTAAATTTTCCATTTGCAGTGCCAAATTTTCCCACTATATTTTTAACTGCATCTGCAGAAATCATATTATCTGCACTTTGTGTAACAGCTACCAACCGATCACTTTCATCACGTTGACCATCCTCAATTAGGGCGAGAAAATCATCTAGGTTAATATTTGAAGTAGCCATATTGCTCTTCTAAGTGTTTTATTTTTTCAAAAAGTAGTTTTCCTCTTTCCACAAGAAAAACAGAACTTCTTAGACATATAGGTACATATATCTAAGGCCTGCCTTCCTATTTGGAAAGTCTATTATTTTTTCAATCCTCTTGAAGATCTTACATTCACCTGTACAGTAACTGCAATATACAAGAGATTAGTCACATAAAACAGTATATACGCATGTACCAGATAATCACCTAGTACACAGGTATACACCACAAAAAGAAATTAAACAATAATTAATATAAATAATTTAAATGTTTAGTAACAATCTATGAGATAGAGATATCTACCTATAGGTGGCTACAATATTGTTGTCAAGGGTGAACTGAAGGTACTGCAATATTCACACACTCATTCACTCTAAACACATTCAAACAGGTCCCTGTTCGGGCGCCAATTTTTTGTGTATGTAAGGGGAAGTCAGGGAATGTGGGGATCTGAATTATAGGCAGTGTCAGTGTAGTGGTATGCAGGGGCGCCCAAATTTCCCTCCAATAGCCTAACCCCGATACAAACAAAATAACACTTACGGCTTGAGCGTGTAGAGGAATTTTTCACTCCTTTGGCACTTCAATACCCAAGCAAGAGCTTCGTCATATGTTCCAAGGTTTGAAAGGACCCGTTCAATGTGGCAGAGATTTGTCTAATTGATGTACTGCAAACATGACAACTTCTACTTCGTTTTAATTTTTATGGTTTCCAAACACACTTAATACCTTCAAACACAGGTAAATGAGTACACTGGTAAAGTTTTAACTGGTTTATTACAAAATTTAACTTCCCTCCCGATAATAATGTATAAAAATAAATAAATCTTTCTCTCGCAATATGCTATTGCCTAATTTATCTGAGGGTTGTTTATAAGGTGTAAAAAAAAAACTTCCAACTCTCAAGAAAATGACTGGACCAACAAGTCAGTCCCAACTACGAAAAGAACCTTCACCTTGAAAGAAGTGGTTAGTTGTGTACCCAAAAGAAATCTACCTAAAATGGGGGAACCTTATCTTTAAGTGTAAGAATGTTTCAATCCTTTTTCCTTGAGGTTTCCACTTTGTAATGATGGAATAAAGTTTTGACTATAAAGTACGTTTGTAAGGTCACACAACACCGAACTTCTTGTAACGATTTGACCATAAACCAAAAAGAGTCTAAAAATAAAACCCTAAAAGAAATATAACTCAATTAATAAAAATACCTTACAAATATAATTTTTTTTCAATATATAGATTTCATATTATATTCCTTTATTTATCTCTGTACCTTGTGGTAGGATACTTTCTCCAAAAGGGTTATAAAGACATCTAGATTCCTTAGCACTTGTCTTGGCACTTGAAAACTCTGTTAACAATATTATTTTTATTATCACATTTTTGTAATTTACTACCTTAAATTTTTCCATTTTCTATAACATGTTTACACAATACTAAATTATACAATTACCACTTTTAATATGAGAATTCACTTTGGATACGTCTTTCAGGTCCTCCAGTACAACTTCTTGGTATATTTCACTTCAATTCTCAAAATCAGTTTATTATCACTTTTGTGTTTTTAGAATTCACTTAGTCTATTCTTAATAATCATTTAATATATTCTTAATAATTATAATCAATTTATAAATAAGTATAATCAACTTCTTAAACTTTACTGAAAAATACAAAAATTTAATATTCCTAACCTAACATAATAAATATATAATAATAAGTTTTAATAATAATTTGATTCAACCAGTGGAGTTGACACTCTATCGGGTCTCAATCCACACGGTAACACTCCCATACCGCCTTTGGCTGAAAATTGAGGATAGAGACAGTAGGAGGAAACAGAATAGGGTTTGCTGTCGGAACGCTCAAACATCTGAGTTTCGGTCAAGAATAAGAGGTGAGGTCTAGAAGAAGACAGGTGATGTTCAACAAAGTAGAAATTGGAATGAAGACCGCAAATTTTGCAGAAATTAATTAAAAAAATAGACCGTTGTTAGGGAGAGCTGGAACTGTGGAATGTCCCAACCTGCCCACACAGAACTTTTGAAAAATGACCCAATAGTTGATGAAATACTTATATATTGCATTCAACTTTGTCAGCCATGAAAAACACTGTATAGCGTTCACGCTTAATAAGAACGTAAAAATTTCAGCTCAGTTTCAGTTTCGGTTTCGGCGTGATGAATACTTTCACAAAGGAAGTGGTGATCGCTTTCTCTTTGCAAAAAGGAGCCAACCTTTCACAAGAAGGTTCACTTTTTGTGGGGTGCTATTGAAATCTCAGTTAATTAACGTTAACGAACCGATTATCTATTATCTATTACTTAGTTTAAACAAAAATATAAGAAATGAGGGATAGTAAAAGAATTGTTACTGACTATATTTACTTATTGAGCAATAATTATTTAACAACTAGATATGATAATGAATGAATTTATACTTTATTAAATGGACTATATACAAAAAAAAACTATAGTTTATTTATTTTTACTCCCAATCTTAAAATTTGAGATTTATGTGTGGTAGGTATTTGACCTATATTAATTAATGGGATATTTGGTAAATGTGGAAAACAACTTGCTGAGCCAGTCAGTGCTTCGAATAAGGAGAAGTATAGAACTTAAAAGAGGAGTGATTAGTAAAAGAATACAGGAGTTGAAATACGGTATTATATGTGCAGCTTATCTAAATTAGATGATAGTAACTGGTGTCTCTCTTCTTTCTTCCTGTAAGCTTTCTCTGAATTAATCTTTTACCTTGTTTCTCCTTTTCGAAATTACAAAAATTGGAATGACGACCAGTTAGGGAATTTCTGTAATGGTTCAAGTTTGCACTTTCCACCAGGTCTGTATGACCCAATATTTGAATGTTCAAGACTAGAATTGGCAAAAGACTTGAATTGCTCCAATATTATGATAGGCTCAATTTTCAACTTCACAGACGGATCCAAGATTCGAATACACAGAAGAATCCAGGATTCGAAGCCTACAAAAATTTGTTATCATTACATTTGTATCCCACTAATATATTACATAAATACGTATGTATTTATTATAATTACCATTGTACAATTGAAAATTAATAACCAATAACCAACATCAATACTAAGTATCATAAATATTAAAAATAGTACCTTAATCAAGGCAAATACTAAGTATCATAAATATTAAAAATAGTACCTTAATCAAGGCAATTTCTTGGATAATCCAACAATTCTTCTGGTGAAGGCCTAACCAAGTCTGAATTTTGTAATTAGTTTAAAAAAAAATCAAAAATATAATTCATACACAAACAATAATATATAGCAATAATATGTAAAATAAAATAATAATACTTTTATATTTAACACAAAGAAATAGAAATAAACATAAAAAAAAAAAAATTTAAAAATAAAATATATGATTTTGTAAGTATTATCAGTTTTACTAATGACATGACTAAAAACACCAAAATAAATGATTAGAAAAATAGTTCCAAAATTAATGACTTTGACTTTCAACTCTCCCTTTTACCGTGCATCCGGAACATCCGGCTGCAAATTCCTGGTGGCACCAACCCCATCACCGGAGGCCACCAACTCCCAAGTGGTGATGGGGGAAGGGGTGGATGAGGGGCTATCTTTGGAATCCGTCACTCCTGAATTCTCAGAGGCTAATATATTTGACGCCATAATTAATTAGATTTTTTTTTTTGAAGGGATGTGTGAATGAAATAGTGTTTATTGTGTGTAAAAGGGAGCCTACTCCGTGTAGAAAGAAGTGTACATGAGCGCAAACAGGAGTGTACCATTGGGCACCAGGATGAGATGGGAAGTACCCTTAACATCCCGTATACCCAATGGGGGGTAATCTCAACGCCTCGGGAGCGCTACTTCCCTCCCCTGTAAGAAAATATATATATATATATATATATATATATATATATATATATATATATATATATATATATATATATATATATATATATATATATATATATATATATATATATATATATATATATATATTATATATATATATATATATATATATATATATATATATATATATATATATATATATATATATATATATATATATATATATATATAATATATATATATATATATATATATATATATATATATATATATATATATATATATATATATATATATATATATATATGTAAGGAATATCGCGCAACTTTGAATATCCAAACAGAAGAAAAATAAATTACAATATAGTTAAATTAAATTAAAAACGAAAATTTAATACTTTTCACCCACCGTTGGTTAAATCCACTGATGAGGAGGCGGTTCTAGGTTGGTCTAGTTGAGTCGATCTATTCTCCTTGTCGAGGCTTTGAGGTTAGCATCAATGTTGAGTCTCTTCAACTGAAATGTTGGTAAATGTCGCAATCTGTTTTCTCGAAAAGATGATCTCAGATCTTCTGTGAGTACAGCAGGATTACGCAAAAGAGCAATTGCAACGGGCACACAACAAGAACTTTTTCAGTAGTTCAAGGGTAAAGAAAACACGAAGAATGGAATAAAGGTGTTTTATTGGTACCCGATATTAAATGACGATGATGACGAAATATATGAATGAAATCTTAACAACACGGTTAGAACGTGGAGAGAGAAAGGTTAAGGAAAGAGCTGAACAGATTAGAGCTCTGGTTCAGGAACTAACAAAATAAAGTTATAATGACGAGTTAATTGTCAATAAGTGTTTAACTCCTTGATAGTCGATGGAGGAACTGTTGGATTGAAGGACTAACTGTAAGAAGTTACTATAGAATTTTTATTATATAGATGAAAATATTATCGTGTAGGAAAAGCAATAAAAAAAAAAACAGTACGTGAAACGGGTAATGTGGTTTCACTTGGTGACTTGGAGTGTTTATTAATAGTCTTTTTTTTTAGAATTGTAAATATATTTTCCTTGAAAATTAATTGTCTTCAATATGTTGATGATACTTTATAGTTAATTAAATATAATGTGGATACCTAGAAAAGATAAGATATAAGAAAAATTAGAATTAGAAACCATAAAAACTTATCTATTTAAATGAAGTGATGATATTCTTGAGCTTCCATTATATCTTTCTTGGATTACGAGTTTCCAACATTAATATTGAATATGAAGATCTTCATTGAGAATCCCACATGACATCTACCTGTTAAAAATATTAGCATTAGAATTATGCTCACACCCCCTTACCAAAGTTGGTCTCGGTGATGGAGACTGACCAACTTTCCTTAAAGACAAGGAAGGCAAGTAGGAGTGTTCTAGATAGTTGATGTCATGGAGGTAACCAGATCTATTATAAATATAAGAATGATGAAAGTCCTGTAATTAACCAGATAACATCTCACCTCTCTAACCTACAAAAGAATGAAAGAAATTAATCTTGATGATCCAAAGCGGTCACCTGTTCGAAAACACGATTAATTTCTTTGAGAGCAACCTCCTTGGAGATGCCCCTTTCTTTTGCGGACTTCCAAAGTTGTGTCATATGAATAGTAGTAAGGGTGGTATATTCAAGCGATCTATCCGACGATTGAAGTGGGGTTTTTATTAACCGTCGCCTTTTTCGAATTTCCCTTACCACTCTGCATCCTGTATCTTTTATCAAACCTCCGTAATCCTCTAACCTTGGATTTTGAGGTAGATGCAGTTGATTCTTGTTGGAAGAGTTTGGGTTGGACGACTCTTCTTTGTTTTGGAAGTTGAACAATCCGTAGACGAACCCCTCTTCTTACTGTTTTTCCCTCCGTCACTTGGCTGTGGTGACTCGGAGGCAGTTGCAGGTTGTTCGCCTAAGTCCATGGAATTTACAAAAGTCCTGGAATAATAGGTTTTCGATTTACCTTTGGTTCGCTTAGGTAGAGTTGGTGGTATCGCCTCTGGTTGACTTGGAGGATACTCTAGTCGCCCTTGAATACCCGAAGGTCCGGGGACTGACTCTACTTCCTCAACAATCACTGAGGTCTTGGTAGTGGTTGTTGGGATGGTTGTTGTAGCTGGTCTGGTTTCTTGAGCTCTCCGTTGAAAATTAGTTAAACTCAAGAAAGCGAACATTTCCTCAAAGGTTGTTTCCGTGTAATGCAGACCATCATAACACAGATCTACGGCATCCAATCGGTCCGATCCTCCCATCCAGAATTTATGATGAGGGTTACTTTGACCTTTGCTGTTGTAATAGCGGTCAAAAACAGCCCTCATCGAAAAGGTCCGCTTCTTAAACCAAGGTTGTTCAGAACCTTGTAATGCCAACGTTTGCCCGAACACCTCACGAGCCTTAATGTTAAGATAGGCTCTTTGCAACTTGAGGATGTTGTTCGAGTGAGGGTATGAAGATCACTCCTACCTTTACGTTGCAAAAAGGTTTCATTGAAGGTTGCTATGTCCTTCATTATAGGAATGATCAAATATACCCTAACGGCAGGGTTATACCGTGTGGCAATTCTGGTTATGGCGTCCATCTGAACAGGAACAAAGGACAGATTACACGCGGGATTCCATGTAATGACCTGGATTGTTTTATCATTATCAGTTAGAGGCGTTTTCTTCCAAATGGAGCATGTCAAACCGAAAATATAAATTTGATCCATGGGTCCATTTGTTTTCAGAAAACGTGTGAGGATTTGCCCTAACATCAGTAAGTCGGCGCCGGGATGGCAAGATACAAACAAGTTAATATCATATACCCGTTGCATCCGTTCTTACATTTTGTCCAGCACTCCGGCTACAGAGTTTCCTATGACCAGTATTCTCTCAGTCGTTCTTCCCATGCTGAAAGATAATATATATGTAGTACATATAAAAAATATTTTATACAATAATTTATACATATTTACAATTTTATTTATTGAAATTAAAGAATATATATATTCATGAATCCATTTTAAATTTTATATTAAAGATTTGAATATTGAATATTAAAATATTTGAATTTATATTATTTTACTACTATTTTCAATATTACTAAACATAATATATAGTTTAGAATAGTATAGTAAAGAAGTGAATGTAATAAAATGCTTGTCAGTGCTGTCAGAAATATATGTTATAATGTATTTAACATGTTGTTATTTAGGATTTTACATGTTGTTGATTGTGTGTTATGAATTATTTTTTTCATTTTTTTTATATTTCATTTTCATATATAAATCACTATTTCACAACACTTTTTATCACTTTAATACACTCCGCGGCACACATCGTTCACTAGAACTTAACTTTGGTGACGTCGGCGATATTCTAGTGGACGTTCCATGACGTAATCATGTTGTGGGGCGTCTCCATGGGATCGCAGTCGTCGTGGAGAAGGCTCTTGTTTTCCTGAATCCATCCCTAAGCAGGTGATGTTCATCTGAGTTTCTTCCTCCATTGGCGATGCTTCTACATGTCCTTGTAGTTCCATATAGTTTTCCTCAATATAGAACTCCTTCGGATCAAATCCTTCAAAAGAATCGGCCGTTTTATCATTGAATTCATCGCTGAAATTCAG
>SEYY01007362.1:5000-10000 GCA_009176605.1 Armadillidium nasatum
CTCTCGTGACCACAATGTCATTCAGCTAAAGTGAAATGATTGTAACCGATGACGGAAAGTGTCATAGAGTCAGGTACTTCGAATAAATGACGACCAGTAGGAGTTTTATAGAATAAAACTTCTTGTATAATGGTATGTGGGGGATGATGGAAAGATGGTGGAGTTGATGAGGATTGAGAAAGTTTGATGTCTGGTTCTCTCGTGACCACAATGTCATTCAGCTAAAGTGAAATGATTGTAACCGATGACGGAAAGTGTCATAGAGTCAGGTACTTCGAATAAATGACGACCAGTAGGAGTTTTATAGAATAAAACTTCTTGTATAATGGTATGTGGGGGATGATGGAAAGATGGTGGAGTTGATGAGGATTGAGAAAGTTTGATGCCTTTGTAAAGAGGTCCTAAGCGAAAGCAGGTTGCTTGTTGTGTAGCAGAATTTTCCCGTGTGAGGAGAAAAGATTGACGTGGAGGTGTGAGGTGGATAGCGAGGTGATGGGAAAGTTGTGGAAGAAGTGGGAGATTGAGGTGGGTTGCGACTTAGATAGTCAAATATGTTGTATTTGAGTTCTATTTGTGGATTGAAACTTTGGATGATTAGGTTTCAGCGTTCTAGTTTACCTGCGAGTTGTTTGTGGCGAAATAAGTGATTTCGAGATTGATTGTCAGTTATGATGGGGAATCGATACCCTAGAATAGTGTGACGGAATTTAGATAGATCAAAGGTTATTCCTAGTGTTCTAGTGTGTAGATAGTTTCCGCTTTAGAGAGGAAACGACTAACAAAAGAGAGGGAAATTTCTTTCCAGGTGTCATTGAGTTAATAATGGACGGCACCTAGTCCGTTATGAGAAGCGTCAGTGTTGACGAAAAGGGGTTTATCGTAATTAGGGAAAGCTAGTTCTGGGTGAAGAAGTAAAGCCTTTTTCAAGGTGCTGAAATCTAATAGATGTTCAGGGTTCCACACAAATTGTGCATTCTTACGTAGTAGTGAGGTGATTGGTATAGCAATAATAGCGAAATCTTTGATTGAGTGGTTAAAATAGTTTAGAAGGCCCATGAGTGAGAGAGTTTCGGTATTGTTTGTAGGAGGGTTAAAAGATTGTAGTATTTGTAATTTAGCTGGGTCGGGGCTGATACCTTTGTTTGAAATGCGAAAGCCTAGAAAAAGAAAATTTGTTTTAAGAAAATAACATTTAGATGGTTTGATGCAGAGATTGTTTCTCCGAAAAGCTTCAAATACTTTTGTGATGTTTTCAAAGTGAGATTGTAAAGTGTGACCAACTATTAAAACGCCATCAAGGAAAACTCTGAAAGCAGTTCCCAAGAGGTGAGAAAGGGCGAGCTCCATTGTTCGTGCAAAGACGAGAGGGACATTTGAGAGACCAAAATTCTGAATGCAAGATAGGGTTGTGTGCCGTCTTAATTTCGAGGGCGTGATAAGCATTAAGGAGATCTACTTAGGTAAAGAGGGGACTCTTTCCTAATGCACTGGGAAGATCTGTTATACATAGTATGAGGTTGCGATCTAAAACTGTGTGAGAGTTGATATGTCTATAATATACACAAATCTGGGCGTGTGGAATTCTTTTTGGGAATCACTAAGAGAGATGAACTGTGTGGAGAGGAGATCAGTCTTATATACCCTTTTTGAAGAGAGGTGGTGACCCACTCATCTATGTGTGTTAGATATTTGTGAGGAAGGCAGAATTGTGGGAGATATAGTACTTTAAAAGTGTCTGATTTGAATTGAATGGAAAATTTTTGTAAAGGACAAATGGGGACCTCATCATCTACTAGAGCGATGACATCACTATGTGAAAGAAGGAGTTGTAATAAACGATCAAAGAGAATAGGGTCATGTAAAAGATTATATTCTTGTGAAGTATTCTTTTATAATATCTTTATAAGTGGATAAGAGTTGACATGTATTAAAACCTTTGGCAGAGGTAGCAAGATAAGCGTGAGAAGTAGGCATAGGCTCTTCTAAAAGTATTATGAGATTAGCAGTGGAGACGAGAGAGTTTTTTGTAGAGTTTGTGGAGAAGCACTTAAATTTATAATGTCAATTGAAATGTGGACTTTTGTTTGCGTGCTCAAAGGGTTTCCAAACAGAGTAAAGATAGTTATTTATGTGAGTTCTGTTAGTTGCCAACACTAAATTATAAGAAGGAGGAGTATGTGCAGGAAATACGGCATTGAGAGAAAGAGTTGTTTTGGAAGAAGGATAAATATCAATAGTTGAAGTAGTATATTGTACGTCAAAGTCTAAAAGAAGATTATGGAAAATTGAAATATCATTTGAGAATAGAGGTGGAGTAAGTATATTTGCGTGAGAGAGTGAATGTGGGTGAGCAGTAGGAGTGACAACCGAAGGTGTGTTTAGTGTGAAAGAATTTGAGTAATTATGGTGTGTTGGGAGCTGTGGAGGTGTGAGTGTTGATAGTTGTTTTTGAGATGAATATGAAGGGGTTGATTGAGATGGTTAAGGATGAAATGTTGGGTTCTTATCAATTTCGAAAAAAGTAAAAAAAAATTAAGACCTAGAGAGATGGATGCTTTACTGAAAAGATTTGTGACCGAGGAGGAAGTCTGAGTGAAAAGAGCAGTGTAAATCATGTACGACCATAAAGGTTACCGCGAATACAGATGTTGCAAGGTGTATATCTAATGTGATTGTACCAAGATGGGGAAAAGTTGAACCAGTGATAGATTTAAGTTGCTTATTACATTTACCTAGTGATATGGGAGTATTGAGTTTATGTTGGAGATTGTGAAAGACAGTGAATTTTCATAAAGAACCATTAGAACCTGTGTCGAGTACAAATGATTTGTGAGGTAAGTTGTGATTGTTGAAAGTAATTTTTGCTTTGATGAAATAAGTCGGACCCGCTTTGTCTTGAGATGAAGGTGAAGGTAGGGAGTGAGTGTTAAATGTGAAGAGATAGTGTTAAATGAAAATGGAGTAATGTTAGTTTCAAGAGTTTCCTGTGTAACCATAGATGTATTTATGAGGATAGATGAGGGTGATGGTGGATGTTTTGCTGAGAGGGTTGATGAAACTGTTGGTTTTGTTGTTGCTGTTGATGATGTTGGTGATGTTGTTGTTGGTGATGATGTTGTTGATGCTGTTGCTGTTGTTCTTGGTGGTGAGACTGTTATAAATATGATGGAATGTGAGAAGTTACTGCAACCATCTGATGTGGATGAGGGGAAAGTTGAACCTGAGCTTGTAAGGTTTGTGGATGCATTTGTTGTTGCACTTGAAGAGATATAGAGTGTGTGGGAATATATCTGAGATCATTTTGAGGTGAAATATTCGTGTCATAATTGTTATCAATATTAAGCAAAAATTAAAAATCAAATGCGAATCTTGCTTAAGATAATTGGTATTTAAATTTCTACTATCTGCATCATTAATAAATAAATGATTAAATTTATTTCATGCATTTTTATTAAAAAATAGTGGAAGGTTGAGTTGAGTGCTGTTTCTCAACCTCTAAATTAGAAAATTTCCTTAGTTAGTTTCATTAAACATTATTGAGAGGGTATTCTTTTTGAAAAGAGTGGAGTTTAATAACATGAAAAATTTGTTGATCTTTGTTGAAATATTGCTAGGTTCAAGTGCCTACGTAATTTTCTTAAGTTCTATATAAAATTGGGGTGTTATCTTGAGTCTGAGAGGAGACTAGATTGGTATTTTGAAGTTGATTGTTTCTAAAATTATTCCTCTGAGTTGGGGCGGTGGGATGAGGGCGTCTTTGTATTGAAAGATTGTTGTGAGAGACTTGATTTTCTTGCTGATGTGGAAGAGGATAAACTCTTTATATTTTTCCCTATGGATTCCAGTTCCACTCCAAAGTCCTCTTTTTATGATGTTCTCGATCTGTGAAGTGATTGGAGTGTATCTAAATGTAAAGTTTGATTTTCGGGGATCAAACGAAGAGTTTCTGCAGTTTGGAGTAGATCCTCGAATGTGATATTGATAAATATGGTGCCAATATGGGCTGAAAGGGCAGTAGGCGTTAAAGTGATCTGCTTGTTCACAATGCTAACAGATCTGTAGTATTGAATCAAGATTGGTGCTTGAGGGGAAATGTGGGGAACGGTGAGATGAGAGGGCAGTGGGAGGGTACTGAATGAAAGGCTGCAGTGGAGTTGATTTAGAACATGTTTAATAATGCTCAATTGGAAAATAAATTAATATCGATTTGAGAAGGGGTTATTTCCGTGGGAGGAAGAGAGTATAGACAGCCATAAGAATTTCGATGGAATTGCTGGCAAAGTATAATCGTAATATTTTACAAATTGTTGTTTATGGTCTTCTATCGTTTTTGGAATATGGGTATATAAAAGAAGACGTGGTTATGGCCTTGAAAAGTTTTTCAGGAAGATTGAGAGTGGAGTCCTATTCAGTGAGTTTGTTGAGAAATTCAGTCACTAATTTGTGTAAGGAGAGAGCACTTG
Organism: Armadillidium nasatum; assembly: GCA_009176605.1. Classification (NCBI taxonomy): domain Eukaryota; kingdom Metazoa; phylum Arthropoda; class Malacostraca; order Isopoda; family Armadillidiidae; genus Armadillidium; species Armadillidium nasatum. Next base: position 9,464 of record SEYY01007362.1, read on the forward strand.
AAGCTATTCTTTTCGTAGAATTCACTGAAAATCTACTGTAAGAGTCTCTGGAAAGCTTCAAAATGATGAAAGAAGTCTTCCGAAAGTAAAAGCATTCTTAGGTTTCAATGAATTCTAAAGTACGAGTAATATTGAGCATAGCGGTAAGTCTTTGGTCAGATATGTTGATTTTCTTACAAGCCCTTCTCAGAATAGGAGGTATGCTACTGGAAAGTTACTTCAGAAGAGCAGTGTCTATTATAATAGCCATTGCATAGATTGAGAAAGTACAATTCAACGGCCATAAAAAGATATGTAAATATTAGACAGAGCAAAACAATCCATGATACGAAAAATCCTAAACTTTACCTTTTGAAAAGGAGCTGAGAGGAACCAACACAGATGGGTATGACATACTCTATGCAAAGGTAAAAAGCACATTTATAAAATTTTGAAGATGCCTCAGAACACCCAACTTTTTAAAGTTTATTTTCAAAGAGAAATAACGTAATCCTTGGAAGAAAAATCACTAGAAAATGAAACGCGAAGAATGTTAAA
>SEYY01007363.1:0-17500 GCA_009176605.1 Armadillidium nasatum
GAAGAAGAAGAAGAAGAAGAAGGAAAAAAGTATTTGTTTCATGTTTTGACAAGATAAACCCTGAGTAGCGTTTATCATTGCGAAAGGTGATAGCTGAGTAAATTGATGAGCTGATTTTGACCACTGAAAATGAAGCACTAAAAGTTTAAGCTTCTGAAATCATTTGCTTTTTTTCGTTGAAAAGAAACAAGTTTCAAAATAAAGACCAAGAGTTAGAGAGAAGGGAAAAGAAGATAACCAGTAGTGCGTTTCTTACGAAAGCCATACTGTCGATCAGAGATAAGATTAGAAGAATTGATATGTTTACAAATCTTCCTGTAATAATAATAATAATAAAAATAATAATAATCATAATTTCTGTGCCACTCCATAGAGTGTTCGTATAATCCTTAAATCCTTTGCACACACGCCCTGGGTTCGCAATTTCCCTCTCCCACCAAGCCATTCGGTAAAATTTCTGATCCCCACCCCCTAAATAAGCCAACATTGAACCAATATTCGTATAATTAATTGACAAGGACACATTTTTTTTCACTGAACACGTCAAAAAACACTTCTGTTTGGCGAATCGATAATAATATCCACGTACGTCTGTGTCCTTGAATAAGAAATTACCTAAATATTTTATCTTAATATTGAAATGAGCTCACGAAGAGAGATTTTTACTGTTTGTATGTGATAAAGCATGATATGTATGTAAATAGCATATTTGAAGTAATTAATAGTCATGACACTTGTGTGAAGAAATAAAAGAAATCGAGATGGTGGAGCTAAAAAAATAAAGTTGTCATAAAATATGGCTGTGAAACCAAGTTGTGAAGAAAAAACTAGTATGGTTGACAAAAGAAGTTATAGAGTCATGATGCCTTAGTGTCATGACGCATCAGTATTAGGTGTGTGTGTTTGTATATGTGTGTATGTGTATGTGGGTGATGGATGTGTCCTTATACTTTTATATAATTCAGTACTATCAGGGCATAAATTTAAAATAAATTTTAACCAGCAAAAAATTCCTACAAGTTTTTGTTTTTATAAATAAATTTTAAAAATTTCAAAGAAATTATTTTTTTTCCTAAGAAAATTCTTTTTTGTTTTTCCTTTTTTATTTTTCAAAACTAAAAATTTATAGAAGAGCTTTTAAGTCAAACTAAAAATTACAAAAGTCATAGCGTGAAATATGTAGCAAATGTGAAATGAAATAATTTAAAAATAAACTTTAAAATCCTCGCTTGAAAAGGAAATATAGTAAATGTAAAACGAAAACGTTGATAACTTCTCAGAAGAAATCCATAAGGAAAAGTTGACCATAAGTCAACTGGTAAAAATTGCTCTAATAGACTCCTATCTGCTGTCCGTTATTAGTTATAAATTGAGGCAGAAGAATGAAAGGTTGTTACGTTGTGTAAGGTTTCTTGAAAGCAGCGTTTTTAATGGAAGTGCTTGGTCCTTGTGGTAGATGTTTTTGCTTTAGGAACAAGAAATCACGTAGGAACGGAGGTATCAGAGAAGGTGGGTGGCTCCATTCTTGCAGATGAGAATACTTTATTTTCCTCTTGTTCTTGGTCGGAAGGCATGATGACGGGCCAACGTAGTCTTCCGTGTCCAGTGAAGCTGGATTCATTGAAGGGTCACCAGTTTCTAGGGAGACGCCCATGAAATGTCACTGTTAGGTAGTCTGGCTGGTAGGATGAACTTGTGAACACATTGCTGTACTAGTATTCAGGCAGGTAGGCAGAACTCGTAGATGGCAACCTAATTCAAAGTCAGGTGTTTGCAGTCTGCTGCCTTTGATGGAGAAGCCGCTTCATAGGAGGAACCACACTCGAGGGCAAAGGGAATTGCCAAACTGTGGTATCTTTTGAAAAACAAAGGCGTCAGGAGCTTCTTCTTCAGAAGTCTTCTGGAGGAACTGGTTCTTCTGTAGGAACTGGCTGCTGCCTCTACGGAAACTTCTTCTGGCTTTCAGATAAAGTGAATAGCCAAATTGCTTATTTTGTTTGATACCTTCTGAAGCTTCTCTAAAAAATTGTGAAGAACAAGCGAAATAGTTTTTCACCTTTAATTTTCTTTACTTAATTTTATTAAAAATGCTTAACAAACTTATAAAAATTCTTTCGTTAGCAAGTATTTTATTAACAGAAAATAATCGTTGCAAACAAAGAATAGTTATTATTATTTATATAAATAACTTTATTTTAACAAAGTACACGAAAATTTAAATTATGACAATAACTTATATTTATTAATATAATAATTAAAATACTAATAAAACATACATATTAAAAATATAATTGATATGTTACTAATTTGAAATTCCTTCGTTAAATGGTTTTTTCATTTTTTTTAATTTTATTTTACGCGGGAAAATAATTGTCGATTCATATAGTATTGTTATTTTTATTATTATAATTATTTTTATTTTTATTTATTATTATTATTATTATTATTATTATTATTATTATTATTATTATTATTATTATTATTATTATTATTATTATTTTATTATTATTTCATTATTATTATTACATTATTATTACTTAACCTTGTTCAACACAATGAATTTTCAGATACTTATTTTATTATTATAAGCTATTTTAAATCATTATTTTTCTTTAAACACATATAATTTATTTTTAACTTCACTTTATTTCAAGTAAAAACATATTACTTTTTTTTTAATTTTTTAAGTTATAAATTAAAAATTAAAAAAAAATTTTTAAATATATATATATATATATATATATATATATATAATATATATATATATATATATATATATATATATATATATATATATATATATATATATATATATATATATATATATATATATATATATATATATATATATATATATATATATATATATATATATATATATATATATATATATATATATATATTATATATATATATATATATATATATATATATATATATATATATATATATATATATATATATATATATATATATATATATATATATATATATATATATATATATATATATATATATATATATATATATATATATATATATATATATATATATATATATATATATATATATATATATATATATATATATATATATATATATATATATATATATATATATATATATATTATATATATATATATATTATATATATATATATATATATATATATATATATATATATATATATATATATATATATATATATATATATATATATATATATATATATATATATATATATATATATATATATATATATATATATATATAATATATATATATATATATATATATATATATATATGAGTACCATTTATCATTGCGAAAGGTGATAACTGAGTAAATTATGAACTGGTGTTTGATTCACTAAAAATCAAGCCATAAAAATTAGTTTTAGAAATCATTTGTTTTTTTTGTTTATAAGCAACAAGTCTCAAAATAAAGTGTAGATATTTTATTAAATACTATTTTGGAGTTCATTAAAAAGGTACAGTCTAGACGTTACTTTTTCACTATTATTATTATTATTATTATTATTATTATTATTATTATTATTATTATTATTATTATTATTATTATTATTATTATTATTATTATTATTATTATTATTATTATTATTATTATTATTATTATATATTATTATTATTATTAATATTATTATTTTCATTTTTATAATTATAATTATTATTGTTATTAATATTATTATTATTATTTTATTTTTTATGATTATAATTATTATTATTTTATTACTATTATTATAATATTATTTTATTATAATATATTATTTAATTTTTTACACTATTTTATTATTATTTTTACTATTACTTTTATTTTACTGTTGTTTTTATTAATATTATTTATTATTTTATTATTTATTTTATTATTATTTATTATTATTATTATTATTATTATTTTATTATTATTATTATTATATTATTATTTTATTTCATTTATATATTTATTTAATTTTATTACCACTATTTATTATCATTTTTACTATTACTTTTATTTTACTGCTGTTTTTATATTTATTATTATTAATATTATTTTATTATTATTATTATTATTATTATTTATTATTTTATTATTATTATTATTTTATTATTATTATTATTATTATTATTATTATTATTATTATTATTATTATTATTATTATTTTATTGAATTTGAATTTGTATTATTTAATTTTTTCTTGTATTGTCTCATTATTTTATTGCTATTTTTTATTTTACTATTATTATTTATTATTTTATTTATTTATTTATATTTATTTATTATTTTTTAATTTATTATTATTATTATTATTATTATTTATTATTATTATTATTATTATTATTATTATTAATTATTATTATTATTATTATTATTATTATTATTATTATTATTATTATTATTATTATTATTATTATTATTATTATTATTATTATTATTATTATTATTATTATTATTATTATTATTATTATTATTATTATTACTTATTTTTTTTTTTATTTATTTTTTATTATTATCATTATAAATATATGCTCATTATTATTATTATTATTATATTATTATTTATTATTATTATTATTATTATTATTATTATTATTATTATTATTATTATTATTATTATTATATATTAAGGGAAGTAGGAGGAGGAATAGCAGATTTGTCCGTGGTATAATTAGATAACAAAAAAAAAAAAAAAAAAAAAAAATCCGAAGAGCAGCAACGGATTCATCTGAGAGTTCAACAGGAGAAAATTGATTTACAAAAGTTGCTAGATATTTTTGGCAAGGGGTCAGGAAAATGTCAGTATGTGAATTTAAAATGTCCTTCCATTTCTCGCTTTCTAATGCACGATTTACAAATCGAAATTTCAGGAACGATTCAGAGTTGAACAAACAAAAGTAAAAAGTGATTGCATATAAAATATGTGTTTTATTATATTAGATGTGCAATGCCTTTAACCTGAACTACAAGTGAAATTATGACATTGAACCATAAATATTGATGAGTTATTAATATAGCGATCTCACTATTATTATTATTATTATTATTATTATTATTATTATTATTATTATAATCCTAAACTGCCCTCTTATAGGACCTTAATTTCACGCATGCAGAAGCATTTCCAAAGTCAAATCAGAAAGAGTTAATTCCAAACACTAACCTCCTCACAGAGGAGGAGGGGTTGGGGAAATAACGTAGGCATTTTTCGACCCCATTGTTTATATTCTTTTAACTCACGATGTTTCATAGTTTTTAAAGGTTTTAACTTTTAATGTTTTATAGAGGATGGTTTAAAATGTTTCTTTTATATATATATATATATATATATATATATATATATATATATATATATATATATATATATATATATATATATATATATATATATATATATATATATATATATATATATATATATATATTATATATATATATATATATATATATATATATATATATATATTATATATATATATATATATATATATATATATATATTATATATATATATATATATATATTTTATATATATATTATCTCTGGTAGGCAAAGGCCAAAGGCCTTCCAGGTTACCACGAGTTAGGGAACAATCCAGAAATCGGATCAATTTAAAAGGCCGATGTGTCTCGATACACGGCGTTTAAAGGTGTGTAAGTCATAGGAAGTTGGAAAAATAGATGAAGGGAGTGTGTCCAGACTTTACAAGTAGAAAACATGTAAGATTGAGCAAAGCGGTTAAGTCTGAGGTCGGAAAATTGGACAGAGAAAGGGATGAGAGTGTGTAGAAGGCGTGTTGCACGAGCCTTTCTCAATGGAGGAGTTATGCGACGGGAGAGTTCAGAAGAGCAGCGTTCATTGTAATAGCGATGGTATAGAGAGAGTGACGCAACAGTTCGGCGAGCAGAAAGAGACTGGAGAGAACTAGTGAGAGCAGAGAGAATTTATATTATATATATATATATATATATATATATATAATATATATATATATATATATATATATATATATATATATATATATATATATATATATATATATATATATATATATATATATATATATATATATATATATATATATGTATGTGTGTGTGTGTGTGTGTGTGTGTGTGTGTGTGTGTGTGTGTGCGGTGAATGAATACGTTTAAATAAAAGATGTAATATTATTTATTCACTTCGTTTTAACATTCACAAACATAAGGTTACAGAAAGTTTGCATTTTTAAAGAATGTTTTATTATAGATGAATTCTTAAAGTTAAGCTTAATGATAATAAGGAGATGCAATGATACGTCTACTCCACTTCCCCCTCTCCCTCTCTAAAACTGGAAGTTCAAGAGATAGACAAAGCGGAACTAGGTGAAGGAGGAGGAGAAGGAGTAAAAGAGTTAACAGGGAAAAGACGAAGCGGCAGAGAGAGACAGAGAAGAGAAATAAATTGAGAAACGAAAGGGATTGCATATCAGAGATACCAACAGAATTATCAGTAAAGGGAAATGAAAGAAACTCTGAATGTTGAAGGAGCGGAGACGATGTCTCGGCCTGTAGCTTCAACCAAAAGAAACCCACATTCACAAGGTGAGAAAGAAAAGTCCAAGGGAAGATTGAAAGATACATCAGAGAGTATGAAATGAGAAAAAAAAACTAATATAAGAAGCAAATGAAGAAATGATGAAGATACAGTAGAACTAGAGAAAGAAAGATATGACAGGATGAAGCGAACATGTTGTGAGGATAATAAAAGAGGAAAGGAAAAATATCGTATAGGAAGGAGGGAGTGTGGGTGGGTGGTAAGGAAAGATATAAGGTAACAACAAATAATGGCAATAAAATAATAATTATGAAAAGAAAATGATTATCGGAAATGAAACATAATAATATAATTAAATGCAATACACAGGATAAAAAAAATCGGCTTCCTTTTACGTGAGACGAAATCCAAATATGGTGGCACACACAAGCATGTAAAAAGGCTAAGATATATACTCTGGGTCACCAATATGTGGTGAATGAATACGTTTATATTAAGAATTTAATATTGTTTATTCACTGCGTTTAGCATTTCCACACATAAAGATACACAAAGATGAGATACATCACACACATAATGATTGTGTTTTTTATTATATATGAAAACTTAAAGTTAAACACAATAATAATATGGAGATGCAATGATACGTCTTACCACTTGGAACGTCAGCTTAGGAGTGAGCTAGCGCCTAGCTATGGCGGAGAGATTTCTCCCGGCGATTACTCACTCCTTCGGCTCAAAGGTGGCGCTGTAGTAGTACTATTGACTTACTTATATTTATATGTAATCTAATTCTAATTAAATTTAAAAAAAATACAATACATTAATCTTAATTAAATTTACGAAAAGGCTCCTACAATATATATATATATATATATATATATATATATATATATATATATATATATAATATATATATATATATATATATATATATATATATATATATATATATATATATATATATATATACTATATATATATATACCGTATTTCACAGATGGATAACGAAAAAGGGTTTGGCATTGTTGATAACTGTGTTTTCGCCGGGAATGTTGATCATTTCTGCAGTTATTGGTGTCTACATATCATGCAAAGGAAGTAAATCTCCTGAAGAATTTCTTATGGGGAATCGGTCTTTGAAACCTTTACCAGTTTCCTTGTCTCTTATAACTTCATATATAACAGCAGTATCCTCAATAGGTTTGCATTTAATTCTTTTAGTTATATAAGATTAATAATTTACAATCATATTTGAAACAGGTTTATCCCATTTGCATTTATATTCATTATACGAAACCTTCATTTGAATAACCCGGATGATACAAGGCTTTATCCATAGAAGAAAGAGTCACAAATTTATTTTATTATATTATTATTATTATTATTATTATTATTATTATTATTATTATTATTATTATTATTATTATTATTAGAGTAGTAGTAGTAGTAGTAGTAGTATTTTTTATTTTAAATTCAAACCATTAACCAGTATTGAAAGAATGTTCTCAAATAGACTTATTATTATTATCAAATTATAGAAGCCTTAAGCTTCATTTGCTTATCTCTAATTTCTGATAAAAAAAAATAAAAAATTCATCAAATTTATTTTCATTTTAGGCTACCCTGGAGAGGTGTACGCTAATGGATTGCAGATAAGCACAATGGCATTGGGTTGTCCATTAGCAATTATTTTTTCATCTTATTTTCTTCTCCCAGTTTTGTACTCTCTTAAACTTACCAGCATTAACGAGGTAAGGGTATAAAACATTTATGTTAATTTTAAATTAACATTTGTCTTCGTCCATACAAAATAATATTTATTTTTACCTTTATTGATTATCTCCATGATTACAGATTACATTTAGAATTAGATTATAAAAGCTTATTCAAATTATTTGATTATACAATTATTTTATCTTTCATTGGGAATCAAGCATGCAAAGATATAGTTACTAAAAATTTTTTTTACACGTATTTCATAATAAAATTTTTCATTTTATGTTCGGTACTTGTAGATTAGCAGCAGAGTATTCGTATTCGATTTAAAATCAGATGTGACGACTAATTTTTTTGATGTTCTTTGTTTTAGTTTTCCTTTCTGTATTACTTTGAAATGTAATAATAATTGCAAATGTTTAACCCATAACTTGTCACTGCTTTACTAATTTTTTTTCCAGAGTTCAGAATTCTACTCTTAAAAATCACTAGTGCCACTTAATACTGTTTACCATTGATAACACTTGAATATATTGTTTCAAAAATTATTTTAAAAGAACATTAGAGAAAAAGATATCGGAACTAGTTTTGTTATTTCATTTTATTCACCATCGTGTGGATGACTCAAGAAAGTTTCGTCATACAAGTCTAATGTTGAAAAAGTCAGTAGGGTCTTTTTGTTAATTGCCAGTCATTACTAAACTATATATTATACACCTAACTGTGTTAGTATTTAAAATATTTTATAGTTTTAATTTTCACACTCGTACATTAAATTGTATTATATTAGTCTATGTATTCTGTATTTAGAAATAATGAATTTTAACTTGGGCTCAGTGAAATCGTGAACTTTCTCTTATTTTGATTATTTCTTTGCTCTTAAATCAGATATGTTGATGATTTTGTCATTTTTATTAAAATATTTATATTTGATTCATTAACTAATGGAAGATGTATCTTAATACATTTCTTTCTCAATTTGCATATTGCAGTATATCGAATTGAGATTTAAGAGCAAACGACTAAGATTTGTTATATTTCTTCTATCAATGGCGAAAGCTTTGGCAGCTAATGGTATTGGTTTATACGCCCCGACTATTGCTCTTTCCTCCGTTACAAACCTTAGTACTTTAAACAGCATCTTCATACTTGGAATCATTTGCACACTATATTCATCTTTTGTGAGTATAAGAATACAATGCAAATATATTTTATTATATCTTATATTAACCTTAAATAAGAAATCAAATTAACCTTGAAATTTATCATATTAGAGAAATTAAAATATTAAATCTCGTATTTTAAGTTATTTATATAACTTATACTTTAGATCTTATGTGTTAATTATATTTCGATAACTAATTCGTTATTTCTTTTTATAACTGTCTTGAGACAAATAACGTATTAAATCTTTTATTATATTTTTATTTGGCTAATGTATTTGATATACTAAATTCCAGGTATTTAAAATATTAGATCTTATATTTTAATTTTTTTGGGGGGAACTAATTAATAGATTTTATATTTTATTTATATTGGAGTAACTGTAGTATTGGGTTCCGTGACTGAAAAATAACTAAAAGCATAGCTATTTATTAACTGTAAATCTCACAGGACCTTAATTAATAGAAGATACCTTATTTCTGAAGAGTTTTTCCCTAAAAATCGAACCCTGGACCTTTGTCACCCTAGTCAGTTTCATTATCACATGCGCTAAGCAAATTTGATTCATTGCAAAAGCATACTTCAAATGAAAATGAACTAATCCATTCAATTATTAATTAAATACAATTTTTGAAGAACCGGATCACTATTATTATAATAATTATTATTATTATTATTATTATTATTATTATTATTATTATTATTATTATTATTATTATTATTATTATTATTATTATTATTATTATTATTATTATTATTATTATTATTATTATTATTTTATTATTATTATTATTATTATTATTATTATTATTATTATTATTATTATTATTATTATTATTATTATTATTATTATTATTATTATTATTATTATTATTATTATTATTATTATTATTATTATTATTATTATTATTATTATTATTATTATTATTATTATTATTATTATTATTATTATTATTATTATTATTATTATTATTATTATTATTATTATTATTACTTTAACTAAGGGTTTCCTTGTCCGTAATCGATCAGGGTGGTGTTAAAGCTGTAATTTGGACAGATGTCTTCCAGTTTTCCGTCATCATGATAGGATTTATGACTGTCGTGGGAGTTGGATGTGCTCAAAATGGCGGACTTATCGAGACATTGCATATTGCTTCAGAAGGGGGAAGGCTTGAAATGTTTAAGTAAGAACAAAGTGGTTTCTAAATGTTTTAGGTTAAAATAAGAATGTTTAGTACATAATATTATGACTAATTTCGGTGAAAAAAGTTCAATAAAAATCGTTTTCCAATTATTGAACACTGTTTGCTTGTTTTTTTTATTGAATTCATATTATTTTATTCTCTTTTGTTAATCTTCAGCATGAGTCTTAGTCCATTCGTGCGTCATACTTTTTTCAACACCATGGCTTTTGGATTCTTTTATCAACTACGGATGTACAGTTCGGAACAAATCAATATCCAGCGAATATGTGCTGTTAAATCTGTTAAAAATGCAAGAAGGTAAATAATCTCAAAAAAATCATTGAAAAATTTTACTTTATATTCTTATAATTTATTATTTGAATAAGAAAAGTTCTAAAATATATATTCATATATATATATGTATATATAATTACAGAGTGTTTAAAGTATAATATCTATGGAAAACTCTTTGCGTATTTTTTAACATTCTTTTGTGGATTAGTGGCATACTCAACTTATGCAGGATGTGATCCAATGGCTTTGGGTCCTAATAAAGAAGAAAGATCAAATTTTGCCTTATTTTGTTATCGATAAATTGAGCTTCGTTCCAGGACTTCCTGGATTGTTTATTGCTACAATCATTGGAGGAGCTTTAAGGTATTACTGGAATTATAATATTTATGATTATGATTTCAATTATCACTAGAAATGGGTTGTTGTTGTACTGAAATTATAATAATTATGATTATAATTCCTTCCATGAGAGTTTTATTGAGATATTTTCAGCTGCCATTTTGCTGTAACATTTTGTACAGTATATTTATAAAAGGATCTTAGGGGAATAAATAATTCAGATGACTTTTCCTGTATTTGAGGAGAAGTGACATTTGCTTAGATGGATTGTTCGACTACTTGAATTATAAAAAATGTACAATACTTGCATTCCAGCTATAATCTAGTTAGCCAGGACAAAAATTGAGCAACGCACATGTGCATCATTATGTGTTCTTCCGAACTTTATGCCCAGGCGCATGGAAATAGACGCTGGATGCAGTTCGGGTAACCTTATTTTGGAGCTAACTATTTATGTATAATGCCCTCACTTAACGAGAAATATTCTACTTGCATAGCGTAGAACCTCCAATCATATGATCTCTACCTCATCATTGATCTCGATCCTTCAAATATAAAGAAAATTTATGCACTCAGGTTACTAACATAAAATTTTCCACACCATTTTGTGGATTTGACATTTTATACTAAAGAATTAAAGTAATTCTTAAAAACGGAAGTAGATTTCACTAACTGCTAAGATGTAGATGCAATTTTGCAATTATTTTGAGGCCAATTCGAGATATTTAGAGACTATTCATACATTGATGAGGCAAAGACAAGTATTAAAGCAAAATTCTATTCCACATTAGAAATAAGTTGCCTTCCATGAAAGTGAAAAGTGAAAAGGGATGCATTTAAAACAGAATGCCATGGACAAGTCAGAAGTAGATACCGTTTAAAACTTTTTTGAATTCATATATTAGAGATGCCGTTAGGGTAAAACATTTTCGTATTCTTATTAAAGATGCCGTTAAGGTAAAACATTTTTGTATTCGTATATTAATGATGCCTCTATAGGAAAACATTTTTATATTCATATATTAGTGATGTCTTTATTGTAAATCATTTTTTATTCATATATTAAAGATGTCGTATGGTATAACAGTTTTTTCCTTATATTAGAGATACAGTTATGTCTCAACATTTTTGTATTCACATATTAATGTAAACATATATATAATTAATATATATTCATATATTATTGAAAAGCATTTTCGTTATTTTATATAGAGATGCCTTTATAGGAAAAAAATTTGTAAATTTGTATTCATATATTAAAGATACCGCTATGGTAAACCATTTTTTGTTTCTTTATATTAGAGATACAGTTATGGCAAACATTTTTATATTCATATATATTATTAATATATATATTCATATATTACTGTAAAGCATTTTTGTTTTCTTATATTATAGAGATGCCTTTATTGTAAAAAAAAAAATTTATTCATATATTAAAGATTTCACCATGGTCAAATATTTTTATATTTAATTGTTATTGATCACATAACTCTTAACCTTCTTTTATCTCGAAAGTTATTATTAATAATAATAATAAAAATAATAATAATAATAATAATAATAATAATAATAATAATAATAATAATAATAATAATAATAATAATAATAATAATAATAATAATAATAATAGTAATAATTTCAATAAAAAAAAAAAAAAATACTTAATATAAAAAATAAAAATAAATAAATATATAAAATTAAAAAATAAACAAATAAACTTAATAAAGATATATTCTCTTTACAATAACATTTAATTTTCTAAAAATTTGCTGACAGTTATCGATGATGATGATGATGATTTCTATTATTATTATTATTATTATTATTATTATTATTATTATTATTATTATTATTATTATTATTATTATTATTATTATTATCAGTACCTTGTCCTCGAACATCAACTCCTGCGTGGCAATGATGTGGAAAGACATTTGCCTAAAATATACCTATTTCAGAAATTTCTCTGACGGAAAGGCGACAATCATCAACAAAATACTTTGTACGTATAATAATAATAATAATAATAATAATAATAATAATAATAATAATAATAATAATAATAATAATAATAATAATAATAATAATAATAATAATAATAATATATAATAATAATAATAATAATAATAATAATAATAATAATAATAATAATAATAATAATAATAATAATAATAATAATAATATTATAATAATAATAATTATAATAATATATATATATATATATATATATATATATATATATATATATATATATATATATATATATATATATATATATATATATATATATATATATATATATATATATATATATATATATATATATATATATATATATATATATATATATATATATATATATATATATATATATATATATATATATATATATATATATATATATATATATATATATATATATATATATATATATATATATATATATATATATATATATATATATTATATGCCTCTCTTTCCACTATGACATTTCCTTCCAATGAAAACCTACTCCCATTGGTCCTGTTTCAAATGAAAGGGGCACCCTCTCAACTCCCATAACTTTCTTCCAATCACTTTAGCATTAATTCTTTCTAAAGCTTTCGAATGTGTGAATAATTTTTAAATTTGGAAATATCTCAATTCTTCTAATCGCATCTGTAATCGCCGTTATTGCATTCGAAAGAAATGCTCTACAAGTGATTGTCTTTCTCTTCTCTCTGACACTTGGTCCTCTGCTCTTCGGCATTTCGATGAATCTTTTACTGCGGCATTAGACGTTTCGAAAACCATCAGTAGAATCTGAAACAAAGATTGATTTCAGTTTTTATATCTATTTCATCACAGTAAGTTAATTGACTGTAATTTATAGGGGTGTGATTTGCTCCTGTGTAAAGTACACCTTGCACATAAGAAGTTATTCAACTTACACAGCTTTTCTTGAAAATGTGGATTTAAGGACGTTTCGTCTTAGCAACTATTAACCTCCAATTAACTTTCTCCAGTCTCTTTCTGCTCGTCGAATTGCTGCGTCACTCTCTCTCTACTATTGTTATTACAACGAACAATGCTCTTGTAAACTCCCCATTCGCATACTTCTTCCGTACCTTCTTCCAACACTCAGACCCCTAACTTAACAGCTTTATTCAGTTTTTCCATCTGTTCCTCTGTCAAAATATAGAATGGTCAATCACAGTTTGAAAATCCGTGTATTGGGACATGTTGATCCTTAATTTAGCTCTGGAATTTTCCCAACAATGGATGAATTTAAAATTGCTCAGTCGTACGCAGTCGTTTGCCCAGCAAAGACTATATATATATATATATATATATATATATATATATATATATATATATATATATATATATATATATATATATATATATATATATATATATATATATATATATATATATATATATATATATATATATATATATATATATATATATATATATATATATATATATATATATATATATATATATATATATATATATATATATATATATATATATATATATATATATATATATATATATATATATATATATATTAATATATATATATATATATATATATATATATATATATATATATATATATATATATATATATATATATATATATATATATATATATATATATATATATATATATATATATATATATATATATATATATATATATATATATATATATATATATATATATATATATATAATATAATATATATACACAGCTTTGGTTGTAGGAGTTGTACTTATTGGAATTGCCATAATAGGGTCAAATGCTAGAGGCTTAGTAGAAGTTGTAATCGTTTTTAACGGTACTTTGAATGGTCCTATTTTAGGAGTGTTTCTCATTGGATTTTTCCTACCAAACTGCAACCTAAAAGGCGTGTGGACAGGATTCATTGGATCTTCTGTAAGTATGAGAGTAAATGTTTTTAAAATGGTCTCAATAAGGAATTTCTTTTATAATGAAGCACATTTGCGCACGAGTACACACAAATATATATATATATATATATATATATATATATATATATATATATATATATATATATATATATATATATATATATATATATATATATATATTATATATATATTAGTGATGGATCGGATGTCGTATTTTCCCATTTGCTGGATGTGAATGAGGATGCGGATATATAATATTCGTCAAGTAAGGATGCTGAATTTTCGAAAATGCGGATGGGGATGCTGATGCGGATGTTGAATTTTTTTAAAGTGCGGATGCGGATGCAGATGCGGATGTCAATTATGATGAGGACGCGAATGCTTATGCCAGCACAAAGATATATATATATATATATATATATATATATATATATATATATATATATATATATATATATATATATATATATATATATATATATATATATATATATATATATATATATATATATATATATATATATATATATATATATATATAT
The DNA here is from genome assembly GCA_009176605.1 of Armadillidium nasatum. NCBI lineage: Eukaryota > Metazoa > Arthropoda > Malacostraca > Isopoda > Armadillidiidae > Armadillidium > Armadillidium nasatum. The sequence goes on from SEYY01007363.1 coordinate 15,698, forward strand.
ATATATATATATATATATATATATATATATATATATATATATATATATATATATATATATATATATATACAATATCATTTCGTCTGATATTAAAACTGTTAAGGTTTTTATCAAGTGTCATTAGTTATTAATATTTTTCTGGTCCTCGCGGACCCCCTGAGACTTATTATGGATCCTTTAGAAGTTCATGAACCCCATATTAAAAACCTCTGATATATTGGATGCTTATCATGTGATTTGTGATTAAGCAATGGAACTACATCTCCAAATACTAAAATCTTGAATATTTATATTGAGGTTGGATAAACTAATAAGAAATAAAATATTATATAAAACTCAGAGGCGGCTAGTGGTTTAGGTCATAGGTGGTTGCATCTGACATTTTACACACACAATTTTATATATATATATATATATATATATATATATATATATATATATATATATATATATATATATATATATATATATATATATATATATATATATATATATATATAAAAGTTTAAAAAAATATTTAAATTTCTTTTTACCTTTCCCTTGTAAGCCAACTATTTTTTATATATCTCAGGCAAAAAATTTTTTTAAAATAAACAAACGCATCCTCTCTACACGATTAACAAAATGAAACTGTTTTCTACTGTGGATTTTTTTGCTTTAATATTTCATAATGAAGAACAGGATTGACGGAGTATATATAAAAATATTCTAAATTGTGAGGAGCAAAAATTGAAATATGTATAGTTTTCTTAAAATTTCTTTCAAAATGTTTCTTGCACTATAAACGAGGGTTTTACGGTCGGTTGCATTTCATTTGCAACCACACCGCACTAATAGAAACGTCCATTATATTAAAGACGCGTTTACAAATTTGTTGCAACTACTCACTATTTTTTCCGTTTGGAATATCTAATCAAAATAGTAGGACTTCTTTTAACATTAAATAACGCTTCACTGGAGTGTTATAATAATAAGATGCAATTTGTTAAGTATTTAATTCTATTAAAAAATTAAGAAAATAAAAGAAATTAATAACAGTTGCACAATAGAAAGTTGCATATAGTGGTGGTTGTACAAACCTGCAAACATTTCACGAGCTTCCCCTAATAAAATTACACCTCAATTTTTTGAATATTAAAAAAGAGGTTCAGCAATCGAAAATACACCCGAATAATTTTCATTATACGAGATTCTTTGACTTCAAAATTAAACATAATAAAGTATAATATACAAATACATTATACATTTATTATTTAAAGGTATTGACGCTATGGTTAGCTATCGGTGGGATGCTTTACAGAAGGAAAACCAACATGTTGCCATTCTCAGTTGAGGAATGCCCTCATTTGAATTATTCATCAGCAAATAACAGCAGCATTCAGGAGATCGTTAACTCTACGTATAGTAGCCACATCGAATACACTAATGTCGATACGTAAGAAAATATATATATATATATATATATATATATATATATATATATATATATATATATATATATATATATATATATATATATATATATATATATATATATATATATATAACTTAACTGTATTAGCAAATTTTAAAATTATTATTATATCTTAAGGGGTTTGGAATATATTTTAGAATACTACTTTTAAAAATTTACTAAGTCAAGATAACATTAGGTGTCTGCATTAAGAAAACAATCATATATTGGTCACATTTTAAAATTCTTTATTAATTACTATTTGAACAAATTCAATCAAATCTCTTACTCTTAATAATACAAATTCATTTTTATTGATCAATATTCTTCTTTTATTTTTTTTTCCTTTT
>SEYY01007364.1:2500-10905 GCA_009176605.1 Armadillidium nasatum
CAATATATATATTATATATATATATATATATATATATATATATATATATATATATATATATTATATATATATATATAATATATATATATATATAATATATATATATATATATATATATAGATATAAAAAATTAAGAGAGAGAGAGAGAGAATTCCTAAATTAATTAGTTTTTTTCATTTCTCAAAAATACACAATCATATTTTTTAGGTTTTATATAAATGACAAATGTATGTTGCTAGATTTTGAGGCTACAACAAGTGACTTTTTGAAAATGTATATAAAATAAAATATTTAATTAATAAAATATACGTTTCTTTAATATTAAGAATATATAAAAAAATATTCATATTAAATATAAAAATATAATTAAATATATTACAATAATCATTCATATTTTCCTACACCTTTATAAATATGAAAAAGTTAAAAAATTTGTTTTAAAATTTAATAAGTCTTAAGAAATTGCTTATGTAAGCAATAATAATTAACTGCTATTATAAAATTTATAAAATTGTATTTATTAAATTAATTATCACATTTATTGCTTTTAATTATCACATTTAAAATAATAATCACATTTATTATTGCACCAATTTATATATATATATATATATATATATATATATATATATATATATATATATATATATATATATATATATATATATATATATATATATATATATATATATATATATATATATATATACTTCTTCTTCTTAGTTTTTGAACTTTATTTTATAATATTTGCTCAGTTCTGTCCTTTTAGCTTCTTCCCAGTAACGTGAACCTTCTTCCAAATTTCTGTTAGCTTCATCTTCCTCGTGATAATATGTATTTTGCTTCTCTGGCTGCATCATTTGCATTTGTGTTTTCGTCATACATGTCCATGTATTCAAGTAAAGTGTTTAGTAGATCACTTGAATAGGAGTTTAGGTCATTTGAAACTTTTAAAGAATGTATTGATTTATCTAAATTTTGTGAAATAAATCGTGGAGGTATATAATAATAATTCCCTTCTTCCAATGTGAAAAACGGTAATAAAAATAATGTTTTAGATTTAATGGTGCCTTGAAACCCATCAAAACGATCAGCAAAATCTTCTAACGAAACATCCTTTGACTCAAATAGGAATTTGATCAGAAAACTAAAGTTCTCTGTTCGTTTTTTCAAAGCCTTTACAAATTTTGAGAATTTTTCATAGTTATTAATATTAATCCTGAGATTAAAAGTGTCTAATATACCATAGCAAATTGGTATTCTCAAAATAAATTCACTGTGTTTGATGATAGTTTCTTTGAAGTCTATCTTGGTTAAAGCTGATGAGTAATTCTATTACATTATGCCAATCTGGAGGTTCTTCTTGAGCTAACAGCTTAACATACGCATCAAAAAATTCTTCAGGGGCTTTTAAAACATAATCGGATAACCAACTTGCATGGTCTATTTTTCTGCCAAATTTATTTATTAATTTTGTTGCAATTTCCCAATGTCCAAAACGTATTTCTAAATCGAGTCTCAAGCACTGATCTAAACACTCACCAGCAAAATATCCATTTTCCTTTTCTTTTTCCAGAATATACCCAAACAATTCCTGATAAACTTCATCTCTTTCTTGAAATTCAACAAATTCTTCAGCAAAGTCTTTTAAAATCTTTACAAAAAATGGTTCAAATATTAGTTCGACATCTTTGGAGATAAGGAGAGATAGTATAGGAAATTGACTTTGCTGTAGTGCATAATAGAAACAGTTTCTTCCAAATATATCTAATGTGGATAAAGATTCCTTATCTAAACTAGTTACAATTTCTTTGTCACCATTCATGATGGATTCCTGAATGTTCATATCCTTTGGATTTCTTGATTAAATGGGCGTCAAAGAAATATAAAATTATATCATTTTCTGGTTCCAGGAGAATACTCTTCACTGATTTTAAAATATTCTCATCCTTGCAGTTTTCAGTTATGGAGAGTAAGAGATCAGCAATATAATATTCAGCAAAGCTTGCATGTATAAATGTAGAAGCACTACTGGTCTCTGTAGAAACACTACTGGTTCTCATAAATGAGGCCAATCCGTTTTAGTATCTCAATACTATCATAAGATAGGTCCGTGTCCACAGCTTTTGATAATATATCAAAATGTTCAGGAGAAATTATTTCGCTATATTTTAGGGCATATAATTGATATCCTTTTCTCGTTAACATTTATAAAATCATTTTGCAAGATTTTTTCAACCTTGACCTTTTCAGTAAAGAAAATATTATACTTACTCAATATGAAATCCTCAAATAACCGGACTAAGCCAACATCCTTCAAGGAAAATGAGGGTTTCATTGCTTCATTTTTATATGCGTGGGAAAACATGTATGTCAGTAAAGGAACTCCTAAGAAATCTCTCTCATCTGTGCTGATATAATCGTTAATATTTTTAACGAAATTTGAGGCATTTTCCTCAATTAAGTTGACTATAGAGTTATCATTGCCATAATAAACCTTCCATTCATCAATGACGAGCTTAATTTGTTCATCTTCACTAATGTCATTAACATCAAAAGCAGCACAACCTAAAACCTCTTCAATTTGGCGCACACAACGAGGTCTACTTGTTATCCACATGTGTTTTGTCAGGTCTTCATTTTTCAAAAACTTAAGTAACCCCAGGATTTTTTCTTGCTTACTATGTTCATGAATTTCATCAAACCCATCAAACAACAGAATCAAACGATTATTATATAAAAAATACCTCAAAGCATTTTTCGAAAAATCATTTTTACAATTTTCAATTTTAGCCAAATAATCTATGACATTTTCAAGGTTAAAATTATCATAATCATCAAGATAATTTTGACATGTATTAAGAGGAATCAGAATTACCCAAAATCGGTCTTTATATAAATTTTTTACTTCAATTGAAAGATGTTTTAGGAGTACTGACTTTCCACTTCCAGGATCACCAGTTACAATAACAAAATTTTCATTTTCAAAAATTTCATAACAGGTAAAGGATTCTTCATATAGATATTTTTCCATTAAATTTAAGTCACTACAATATTCACTATCTTCACAGTCTTGCTCAGAATTATTATTGTCATTTGGAAGTGAAGATTCATATATAAAATCTTTTCCAAGGAATGTTATCCAATGGACTGTTCTCTTAGAAATGACATTTTTATTTTTGTCATAGAAATTCATAAAGGATTTAGATTTAAAATTTTGTCTTGTAAAATAATAATTATATTCATCAATTTTAAATCCTTCAAAATCTTTTATTTCTACAGGGGAAGAGAGTAATTCGTCAAAGACCGAAGGGTCAAATTCCTCATGAAGAGTAATTACAACAATATCTTGAGACTGTTCTAAGATTGAATTAATATTAACTCTTTCACTCTGAACAAGAGTTCTATGAATATAGAACGAGCTAAAGTTTTTATCAATACCTTTTCCTAAATTCATGATAGAACTAGTCGAAAAATGATACATAAACAGTTCAGGAGTGATAATTTTGATAATTTCACAACCAGAACAAATATCAGAAAGTTTCACCTCTTTCTCTTGAAATAATATATTTAAATTTTTAATGTTATTCAATAATTCTTTTTCAGTGATCCATTTTCTATATTTTAACTTGGACACAATATTTAAAGACAATGCTCCTTCATTATGCCAGGTGTCTGTAATATTATTAAACCCTCTATAAAGCAGTATCTGATCTTCACTTTTCGTTATAAGTTTATTCATTTCAGTTAGAAATAAGATTATCAAAATTATTCTGATTCACAGCAAATGTTATTAGGTTTAGGAATGCTAAAATATTTTTATCAATTTCTGTAGTGTCAACTTCTCCTGATGGAAATATATCAACGACAGCTTCTATATCAGGAAATTCTGCAAATCGTATTTCTTTCTGTTTTAAGAATTCAATAACCTCATTTTCTCCTTCTTCCAATATCAACTTTAAAGAAAATTCAAAAGTTTGAACAACTTAAATGAGAATTATAAACTTTAACAAGTTCCTCAATTTCTTTAACATTTTTGTCTTTAAAAGCATTACAAAATACTTTTAAATCTTCAAAAAAATACTGTCGAAAGTTATGGACTTCTTCATTACTTTTCGAGTTATCACTAAGAAATGTTTCTTTCAGTTTCTTTGACCCAAAATCAATCACATTTTCCCTAATAAACTTATTTAACTTTTGAAGGATTTTTTGGTCATGGATATTTGCCTTTATATCAAAAGGTTTTTCTAACATTACAGACAGTACAAGTTCCTCAGACAATATTTTTAAGCTTTTACATTCAGAATTCTTAGGTATTTTGATGTGATTGGTTTTTTCTCTTAAAAATTCTAAAAATCCTTCAGTATTCCTTTTATCTGTAGGTATTTTTTTGGCGTAAGGAGAATTTTCCTGATAGTCGAATAATGACTCAAAAAACTCATTCCTAAAATTATTGAGTTCTTTGTTTATATTTTTCAGTTGTGGATCTAAAAATGAAATTTTAAATTTATTTTTCTTGACATCAACCACGTGATTCAAAAGCATGTCATAAAATTTTATTATTAAACTGAATGAATCATCCTTGATCATAGACTCTAAAGGAATTACTTTGTTCTGCATAACATAGGAGGCCAATTCATTTGCCAACCTTTTTCTTTCTGACAAAAATTGTTCACGAAATATTTCTTGTCTTTCCTTATCATTTATGGAGAGTTTGTAGAGTTTACCAGAGTTTCGAAATAGTCCTTCGTTTAATATCTCTCTTTTGGAGATGCATCCTAAAGAATCTTCCATTCCAGCATTAGTACAAAATAACAAACCTTCAAGTTCTGCTTCTTTAAGATCTTTATCATTGGAAAGACAACTCAAAGACTTTGTATAATAATCAAAATAATACGGCAAACCAAAATAACTTTTAGAGTTTGCTTTCAAATCCTCAAAATTTATTTTTTTATTTTCATTTTTCAAATGTTTCAATTGAATTAAAGAGTATTTTGTTTTACCATCATCAGAATCATAAACAAATACAAAATCATCAAATTTTCCAGTTCCTTTTTTCTCTCTTGTAAATCTGAAATTTTGGAAATTTTCCCTTTGACAAATGAGACGAAATAAAAGAAACTTTCCAAAATCTTTCTCAAAATCTTTTCCATGCAGACTTTTGTCAATATCTTCTCCACTTTCGTGAAAATCAAAGTTTTCACATTCCATTTCTACAATATATATATATATATATATATATATATATATATATATATATATATATATATATATATATATATATATATATATATATATATATATATATATATATATATATATATATATATATATATATACCTAATTCCTACAAAAGCTATAAGCCAAAATTTAGCATTATCGAGATAACCAAACTGGTTGTTCAAAGAAGTACAAGTACAAAATACTAGCGCTATGTGCTAATTATATTTGTTTGTTACTATTAGTAGTAATTCATATTGCAATATTTGAATATTGATACTCTAAGGTTTTATTTTATTTTTTATTTTTTTCATTGCAGATTAAAAACAAAAACTTATATGAACTTTGAAGAACGAGTATCTTTGAAACTATTTAGATTTATTCTTTTAGTTCAATAAACGTATTAAAATCAATCTTGGGAACTAATGGTAATGGAAAAGTATATATATTATTTGTGATATTTTATTGGAGATACGACTTAATTATTTGTTGTGATTGTGAAATGAAATTCAAATTTATATTCTATATCAGAACTTTTCTGTGTAAGTTTAAGAAAGGGTCCAATTCTTGCAAGTTCTTTCGTATTGATACAATTTTATTTTTTTTATTATAATAATTTGCTTTTTTTGCGATGAAAGAAAAAAGTTTGAGAAGCTTTGTTCTCTAATCACAATTGATTTGAAACCAGATCCTATAGGACAAGAAAGTTAAGTTAACAAATTTTATGTATATTTGTTTATGTTTTATACACACATACGCACAAGCACATGTTTATTTTTTTAAAATTTATTTAAATGTGGCCTTATTAAACCCAGGACAAATGTGAAAATATCTAAATGACAACTCTGTTGCGAACTCAATCTTTATTAACAAAGGAATTCAAGTAATTTATTTTGTGCAAAAAAATCAAACCAACTCCACAATTATTCATACAATACATTTATTGAACCAAATTTTAAACTATGTCAACTGAGTTAGCACGTAAAACCAAATTACCAACCCCCTTAAACTTTGTCAAAAGTACTCTCCAAAATACATCACATTTAAAACCTGACTAAATCTCACTAAACCTTATCATTCATATACTGATTAACATTTTCTTAAAGACTGAGTGATAGATACTATCAAATATATAGTAGGGAATCCTATATAGCAAAATAACAGTTAGAACCACCAGAAATCACTAAAACATTGATAGCTGAGTGGGAGAACACAATGTAACTTAAGCCTTATTAGTTATTTGTAATTTAATAAAAATGAAATTGTTTGGGGTACATTTTCTAGTACTGAATACTCATCAGACTAGTTCTTTTTCTTCATAGACTGAATACATGTAATTTTTTTTAACCCAGGTACTAGATGAAGTAACAACAGATCAACTTCATTAAGAGACTTAATATTTGTGAATGAAGATTATTTTGGTTTATAATGTTACAGTTAAGGAAACTTTGGGTGCAGTGATCATTATATATGATATAATTTAAGTGTAAGAACTAAACAAAAGTTAGTAGAAAACAAGATAAAAGTATTTGACTTAAAAAATGGGACTTTAGAGTTAAAGTCAATTTTAATATAAGAAAATATATATATATATATTGGCTTAGGTTAAGAACCTTTCTGACCTTACATATCGATATTTTGAAATTTCGATTTTAATCGATATCCTTTATATCGATATTTTAAAATTTTGATAGCAAATTTTAGTTGAACTTTCCCTTAGATTGTGATAGGTCATTTATTTTAAGATGAATCTTCAAGACATAAGTTTAATTTGTTCTACAGATTGGTGTCTTCTTGCGTTTTTGCAACATTTTAAATTAGTTCTTATCTTACGAAGATGCAATATATATTGTTTCTTTTTGTACAAAATTTAACAGTAAAACAGGTGTCAAATTGTGTTAGTGTTAGAAAAACTACAGTGATTGACTGGTTCAACTTTTGCCGAGAAGGTTTGAGGAAAATGACAAATTTACAGCTTTTCTTGAAGCAATTGCCAAGCAAATTTTTAAAAGTAAGCTATATATATATATATATATATATATATATATATATATATATATATATATATATAATATATATATATATATATATATATATATTATATATATATGTGTAATACGGCAGTATCTTATTGCAACGTTCTTGTATAGGTTAGGCCTGTATTTTACGGCAACTTTGGTAGTTCAGGTTATGATAATTCGAACTAAGTACGCTAGAAAACTAAATAATAATAATTATAAAAATAATTAGAATAATAGGCATACATGAAATGAAAACTAAATAATAATAACACATATCAAAAAATATGAATTGGCATATCAATGTTTCGATATATCGATATTTTCCAAATATTGAAGGTCAGAAAGCTTCTTAACCTTTACCATATATATATTAAGGATAGTGGGTTCCAAGTGATAAAATAATAAATTAAAAGTAAACTTACCAAATTTTACTCAAAACATCTTCAATCCCAGAGTAAAGAAGATGATTGACTCTTCATGTTGAAGAGAATTCAAGATTTGGAGCAGCAGACCTTGTGAATTTCAAGCATCTGATTATTATTCCTGAAGGTTGATACCGTTCACTTCTGTGGGGAAAATAAAACAGGCAGGTAAGTTGCAAAGGAAAAATTAATATCCACAAGAGTTAAAATACTCACTAGAAAAAGGGATGTTACAAGCAAGCAAAGTCTTTTGTGCCAAAAGTAATAATAAGGGAGAGAAAGTGTGGCTCAAATAATTTTTATTTACCACTTTTTATGTAAATTTTGGTTAGTTATGCACATTATAAGTATACATAAAATAAAAATAAGTAATGAGATGATGAAAAATTGTAAGCCATGTTACTTTTACACAATCATAACACATTCACCCTTTCACAAAAAAAAAAAAATATATATATATATATATATATATATATATATATATATATATATATATATATATATATATATATATATATATATATATATATATATATATATATATATATATACTGTATATAAAAGAACTGGCTAAAGTAAAACAGAAAAAGCAATGAGATGCACTTAAACAGACCAACAATATTTTTTTTTGGATGGGTCTGTAAATTTGCTCAAGTGGTTGAACTTGCATTCAAGATAATTAAAAAAATGGCCTCTTACATGGCCTACTTTCATCATGATGTTACAATGGAGGTTAATTTGG
>SEYY01007365.1:7500-37500 GCA_009176605.1 Armadillidium nasatum
CAAGTCTCTGAAACTGTTGCCATTTTCTTTTTGTTTTTAATCCTCCGTTGTTGATAATATTTTTATCTTCAATGTTAATATCCTTTTAGGGTTTTACTTTTTATATTTTTAATTTTAGTGGTTTTAAATACTAAGTTATATTAATAGAGAGTGAGCGAGTTAACTTTCTTTAAAGATCAATTATATATATATATATATATATATATTATATATATATATATATATATATATATATATATATATATATATATATATATATATATATATATATATATATATATATATATATATATATATATATATATAATATGGTTTAAAGAAATTTCCTCTTTTTTTTATTGTAAACTGATTGCCACCATAATAAAATCAAGCAAAAAAACAATTGTAAAGGGAGCCTAAGTCAGTCAACACTTTTTGCATTCGCAACATTTGGGAAGTTCTTTACTACAGTAGGAAAGTTTTTTTTTTTTTTTTTTTTTTTTTTTTTTTTTTTTTTGAAATGAATGACGCAACGGTATATACAATAACTGGATAATATATATATATATATATATATATCATATATATAATATATATATATATATATATATATATATATATATATATATATATATATATATATAATATATATATATATATATATATAATATATATATTATATATATATATATATATATATATATATATATATATATATATATATATATATATATATATATATAATATATATATATATATATATATATATATATATATATACAAAGAACAGAATTTTCTTAAAATTATTATTAAAAGAATAAAATGGAGAAATCGGAACACTTTAAGTAACTAATTTAAAACTCTAACTTTTGAACCTATTTCATATTTCCTTTTTCAAAAAAAGGTGAATTTGAAATAAAGAGGGTGAGACAATTGTTAAATGAAATGTGACTATAACTATTTTTTCCTTCTCCTCTTCCTAAAAAAAAAAATGGATTAAGATGTGCCAACCGTACCCGAAGCTCGGATCAGAGACTGGCAACATTTTTCTTACATTCTCAACACCAGTCTAACAATGCTTAGACTTTTTCTTTATTATTTCTAAAATTATTTCTGTTACATACCTGACTACTCAAGTGATTGGAATATCGTAACTAAACAGCACTCTTTTATTTTTCTGAGGAATGGGAAATAATTTGTTCAAAAGATCGGCTATTTATACTTATTATATTTGTATTTTCAATTAAAAATAACTCAGTCAGACTCCTAAAGTACTTATTATTCATACTTTTTAATTAGTCAGATTTTTATTATCTTAAAAATAATTTCTTTTTGGAGGGGAATTTTACCTACATTAAAATAATTTAATTTGTAATTTTCCTCTCTCTGAATAGTTTACAAATTAATAAATGACAAATTCATTATTTTAATGCCTTTCCGACGGTGAATCATAAACTGGAAATTTTCTTTTTCTTTACCTTATTTATAAACTTTGCCAACAGCTTTTACAAATCCGGCCCATAGACGTCATTCTAGTTCTTACGACAGATTTCAACCAATAATCCCAGTGAGTCAGTCACACAATTCCATATCTCACTCAGAAGTTTTTTTTGTTTTGATATTTCCTTTCAAGTATTCTTTATTTTAAGGTATGAACTTATTCGACACTATTACCTTCAATAAGCTTCTACACAAGTTCATTTCTGCTCTTAGTAGTTTTCTTTCATCAACCTTGTTTAATAATATCTATGCTGAAATCTATGCAACAACATTACATTTGATAAAGTTATATAATATATATATATATATATATATATATATATATATATATATATATATATATATATATATAATATTATATATATAATATATATATATATATATATATATATATATATATATATATATATATGTATATATATATATATATATATATATATATATATATATATATATATATATATAATATATATATATATATATATATATTATATATATATACATTTAGATTTTTTGTATTCCTTGGTTATTATCCTAACCTATCTTCCATTTCTGTTAATCAAATTTCCCAGATAGTTAAATTTCTCAACTTTGAATACATTTTACTTTATCAATTTTTGTGTTATATATACGCTATACCGAATATAATATATATATATATATATATATATATATATATATATATATATATATATATATATATATATATATATATATATATATATATATATATATATATATATATATATATATATATATATATATATATATATATATATATATATATATATATATATATATAATATATATATATATATATATATATATATATATATATATATATATATATATATATATATATATATATATATATATATATATATATATATAGTATATATATATATATATTACAGTGTAGACTTTGGTTACTAAGTGAAGTTAGAAGAAGCAATTTCATTGTACTTAATAATAATTTTTCATATTTCCTTTATTTGATACAGAAATCTGTTAACCTCGAACAATTTGGTTTAATTTGTACTTCAAAGCAAGATGGAACAAGAGAAAGCATTAAAAATGGGTCAAAATATCGTGAAGGAAGAAAATATAAATGTTGTTTGATCCTTCTGTAATTCGTCATTTAATCGTAGTTGAACCAAAATTTACTATTTGGTAAATTTTGGCTCACCTTTGATCGAAATTTGCCCTTCAACTTTTGAATTTTGATTCTCAAATTTAAATGTGAATTTCTCCTTTGGAAATTTTATATTTATATCTTCATTTGAAGCTTGATTTATAGTATTATGATATTATTTTATTAAGCGTGTCTTATGTAATAATATTACATTTTGTTTTTTGGAAAGAAAATGATTTTGTTTTATTCATTGTAAATAAATACTTCAAAAATTTATTTGTTTTGTCGTATTTTTTCAATGCAAATAATAATCATAATAATAATAATAATAATAATAATAATTAATAATAATAATAATAATAATAAAATAATAATAATAATAATAATAATAATAATAAATAATAATAATAATAATAATAATAATAATAATAATAATAAATAATAATAATAATAATAATAATAATAATAATAATAATAATAATAATAATAATAAAAATAATAATAATAAAATAATAATAAATAATAATAATAATAATAATAATAATAATAATAATAATAATAATAATAATAATAATAATAATAATAATAATAATAATAATTGAAAATAAAACCCAGTTAATAATTTTAATTATGAAATTCGTTATCAGTGAAGCATAATTAATCAAAATTTAAAACATTCGCTAAAGAATAATTTTTAGCTTATGGACAAGTGTTTTATTCTGCATATTTCCAAACTGTATTTCTGAAGAAGGTCTCCCAAACTAACTATTATTTTGCACAGCCTCAAAATATCTTTCTCTCAATGCTATGTGTTAAAACGAGGTAATATTCTTATCAAAACCTTTGAGAACCTTGGAAATATTTGGTGTAAGACAACATTGTACACATTTGTGATTTAGATGTAGAAACTTCGATATCTTCGATCTTTAAAGTTCTAAACTTCGAATTGGAACCCAAAATAAATTTTAATTTTGAAGATTATGTAGATTTTATATATTGGAATAACGTGCAGGTATGCCCATTATCAATTATGCATGATCCATTATATGAAAAAAATTGAAAAAGTATGGTTTTGCCATGAATAATTTTTAGGTAAGTGTAAATTAACTCGTATTCCTTTAAAATGAGGATAAAGTTCAATGGTAGGAGGGGTTAGAACGATCTTCATAGTGTCATATCTTAATAGGATGTTACAGTACATGATAATAAAAATGCCACCATAAAACACACCTCATGGAGAATACAAATTAAATGGAATATTAAACTGCCCTAATATATATATATATATATATATAATATATATATATATATATATATATATATATATATATATATATATATATATATATATATATATATATATATATATATATATATATATATATATATATATATATATATATATATATATATATTATATATATATATATATATATATATATATATATATATATATATATATATATATATATATATATATATATATATATATATATATATATATATATATATATATATATATATATATATATATATATATATATATATATATATATATATATATATATATATATACTATATATAATATTATATTATTTATTATATATATATATATATGGAGATTATTTCTTTTCTGCATATTATATTTTTATTATTAAATTCTTATATAAAAACAGGGCTATCGAAATCTGTTATAAAATAATCCGACCTCTGTTTTGATTCTGATTCTGATTCGGACTACAAATATTGAAAATTCTGCTCTTCCAAATCCGATTTCAACTACTTATAATGAACATAAGACTTTCAAACCTGCCTCGATCCAATTCCGACTCATGCTTAAATCCACAAAATTTATCAATTCCGCAATTACGAATCTTTCTTCCGACTCTACAAAGCTGCTTAAAAGTATTACAGATGAATGAAATATATATGCTAAAACTTTCCTTTGATTTTCTTCAGTATCTGCGAGTGTTTCGGTCTTTGTCAATGAAGAACATATGAATTCCCTTCAGGTAGAGAAAAAATTAAGATCGTTGATGCTGAAATCACAACTATCGTGACCGAGAGCAAACATCCTTCACCTCACCTAATAAAAAACTGGCTTTGGAAATTTCATATTGCAATAGAAAATGAAAGTTCTGTTCCATCTTAGAAACATTTTCCTCTTCTTTATTTAAGCCCGTATACAAAAGTCTTGACCTTCCTTGGATGGAGACTCCTCTCAAATATAAGGGAGCTGTAGTTTACCAAAATTTTTTGAACAGGTTCAAAACTAATACCTTATAAATTGTTCATTATTTTCTAATGCCTTATTTGCTTATTGTTTTCAGCCTGCCTTGAGACGTACTTACTTCTTCACAGCATAAAGGATGCAGTGTTTTGTTATGAACTTTGGGGCGATTATTTGCAGTCTTTAATTAAGGCTTGTCCAATGTGGTGCCTCCATTTTTTCAACTGCACCTAAGTTTTGAGGAATTCTTTTGTATATTCTGTATTTGTGGAAAATTTTTATCTTCCTTAGTATGTGTTCGTCTGAAAATTGTGCGTTACATGGGTTCTGCGATTTTTTAAAATCCTCGAATATACGTTTAGCCATGAGTGATTGCAACAATTTAATAAAAAAAAAAAATAGCAAAGTTATTATTTTTTTATTGCATCATCCATACCTTAAGTGGAACAGCAATCTTAAGAGGTATTGGGACGGCTATATTTCACCGAATATCATCGTAATTATTTTAATATGACGTGGTTTCCTTTATACATAAGTTTATCTACCCATAAAAGGAAACTTTTAGGACACAGTTTCAAATAATAAAAATATTGATTTAAACTTAATATTTATATGTCTTCATTTACAAAGAACTAAATTAAAGTTTATTGATTTAGAGTTTGTGATTACATAAATGCTTTCTAGTGTGATTAAGCGACTAAGAGCATCCACAAGATCAACAGTTAGGAGACTGGAGACTAATCACTAATGAAAAGCAACAAAATGGATTATTAATAGATTGTAATGCTTCATTATAGCGTTTATTGCCAGAAACAAAAATCTGAAATGAATATAGATTTGATGGCTTTTGAAAATATTAAATATATATATATATATATATATATATATATATATATATATATATATATATATATATATATATATATATATATATATATATATATATATATATATATTTGCTTTTACCTTTGGTGGCAAAGGCTAGAGGCCTAAAAAATTTCCACCAGAGAAAAGAGCAAATCTGGATCCTGGTCAGATTAAAGGCCGACATGTCCCGAGACACGGCGTTTAAAGGTGTGTAATTCATAGGAAATTGGGAAAATAGATGAAGGGAGTGTGCTCCAGACTTTACTAGTAGAGTGCATGTAGGACAGAGCATAGCAGTTAAGTCTGGGGTCAGAGAGTTGGACAGAGAAAGGATGAGACTGTATAGAAAGACATGTAGCACGAGCTCTTCTCAAAGGAGGAGGTATGCGACGAGAGAGTTCAGAAGAGCAGTTCCGTTGTAATAGCGATAGCATAGAGAAAGTGACACAACAATTCGAAGGGCAGAAAGTGATTGTAGAGAATTAGAAAGAGTAGGAGAGTTGATAATACGAAAAGCCGTAGACTCCACCTTTTCAAGGAGAGCTGTGTTAGTGGAACCACCCCAGATGTGAGAGTCCATACAGGGGCGACCCCTATAAAAAGAAAGCAATTGGGATGGTGTGAAGAAGTTCTGAAGGCGCCACAGAACACTTAACCTCTTAGAAGCTTGTTTAGAAAGAGATGTAATGAGATCTTTCAAGAAAGATAACAAGAAAAAGAAACCAAGAATATTAAGGAGAGATGAAGGTTTGAGTTGTGTATTTTCGAAGATATCATAGTTGTGTGGAAGATTGTGTCGAGTAGAAAAATGGAGAAATTGAGTTTTTGAGGCATTGAAAACGACCATGTTTTCTCTCCCCCAGTTAGAAATGCGAGATAGATCAGAGGGTAGTTGCTCCAAGGAAACCCTCCTTGAGTTCATTAACTGTTTTTGGGAGGGACGCCTTTCAAACTGAAAGAGTAATGAAGGGTGGAGTCATCATCATAGGAGTGTATAGGGGATGAAGTAATAGAGAGAAGGTTATTAATAAAAAGCAGAAAAAGAGTTGGTGAGAGGATAGATCCTTGAGGAACACCACCAATGTCTACAACAGCTGCGAAAGAACGACTAGAACAGAGAGAAACAGAGAGAAGGATAGATTCCGAATGAGCAAGTTTGGAAGTCAAAGTTTTGTGCCAGACTCTTCTGAAAGCTTTCGATATGTCCAGCGCTACAGCAAAAGATTCACCGAAATGCCGAAGAGCGGAGGACCAAGAGTCAGAGAGAAGGGAAAGAAGATCACCAGTAGAGCGTTTCTTACGAAAGCCATACTGGCGATCAGAGATAAGATTAGAAGAATTGAGATGTTTCCAAATCTTCCTGTTAAGGATAGATTTGAAAACTTTAGAAAGAAAGGAGGTTAAAGAAATTGAGCGACGTTTCCAGCAAGAAGGGAAGGTTGAAGTAGAAAGACATAGACGAATTAAGTAGTTTACTAAGGCAGGGTACAAGCTCTGAAGCATAAGTTTTGAGAATCACAGGAGGGATACCATCAGGACCGTACGCCTTCTTAGTGTTAAGCTCAGAGAGAGCAGAAATGACATCTTTAGAAGAAATTACAATTTTAGGCATAAATGAGTTGGAGGGGGTTGAAGGAGTAGGAAAAGCTCCGGGAATCGTCTAAGGTTGAATTTAAGGCAAAAGTTTGAGCAAAGAGTTCAGCTTTAGAGGAAGGCAAAACGGCAGTTGAACCGTCAGAAGATACTAGAGGAGGGAAAGAGGAAGAAGCAAAGTTAGAGTTGACATTTTTTGTAAAATGCCAAAAAAAAAAAAAGAAAAAGGAAAAAAAAAAAAAATATAAATATATATATATATATATATATATATATATATATATATATATAATATATAATATATATATATATATATATATATATATATATATATATATATATATATAATATATTATAAAATTAAAAATAATCCCTCTAAAATCTTTAAAAAAAAAAAAAAAAAAAAAATCTTCATTCATAAGTTTGACATTCTGCTCTTTAGTCCCACCCGCTAAGGTTCCAATAATATTAGCGATTCGGAAAATATTTTCTAATCTTTAAAACGTGAGGTGTGCTACTTGTGAATTAAAAGTTTCTTTATTTCTATTTTTTATATTATACATTGAAGTTATTTTAACGTATATATAAATAAATATTAGTATGTTATTTTTTTAATAGATATGACCTGAAATCAAACACTTCGCAATTGAAACAAGAGCTTTGAAAAAGAAGTGTCGATTGTGATTGTGAGATCGTAGTCATTATGGCTGAGTTGATGGTAGGCATGAGGGGAGCTTCTGTCAGACCGAAAGAAAAATTACAAAATTCTCCAAGCACTGGAAGTGACGAAGGCCAAGATGGTGGGTTTTGGAGATGATTTTGATCCATTTCATGATGAACCAGATGAGCCTGATGAAGTAGATAGCTCAGTTTCAGCACCGCCAGAGGAAAGGTTGGGAAATTTGAATTGTGTAATAGCTTTAAGGTCTTCTATAACTAATGAATTTTTAACATTTTATTAGACCTAGTTTACTTTTTAGAATTTATAAAACCTTTATGAATAAGTAGCATATCACAACCTTATACAGAGAGGTGTAAGCTACTGGTGAATTTCAAAAACAAAATCAACTAGTCTTAAGTTTCACTTTGGGCAATTTAAGTAGGTCTGTTAATTTTGCACAATCATAAGAGCTTAAATTTTTTGAATACATTTGAAGTCAAAGTCTTAGTAAGTTTTTTTTCTTTCTTTCTCTCTCTCTCTGAGGCTTATATTTTTTATATATTTGCATCACTTATAGTTAGCCTTAATTATAGAAGGGATATTTATAAACCTTGTTCTTGACAATAGTTAGCCTTAATTATGGAAGGGATATTCATAAACCTTATTCTTGATTACTTGAAGTTGACAGTATTTCTTAGCCAGTGAAAAAGTGTATTACTTGTATAATATCTAATAGTCATAAATTGATATCGAGTCACACAGGTATTTGAGTTAATATATATATATATATATATATATATATATATATATATATATATATATATATATATATATATATATATATATAGGAAAATTAAACTGCACTCAAACTGTGTGGTTTATTCTCCTTCTTTAGAAACCTCAAGCTATCCAGGCAATAATGGTTGAGAGTAGAACTAGCCATGTGGGCTAGAATGGGTAAGAGCAGCATAGCAAGAAGGAAGAGTGGTAAGAGCAGCAAAATTAGCAGGAGAGGCATGAGCAAAAAAGGAAAGAACTGGTAAAGAAAAATTAGAAATTTGAGAAATTTTGCTTCAGAGAAATTCTGCAAAGGAGTTTGCAGAGAGTGGAAAAAGGAAGGAGTACAAGAACTTGAGGCTCTGCAAGAGAGCCATGAAGAGAACCACAAGAGGATGGTATTAGTTTTTAGAGTTTGGGCTCAAGGAGAGAGTTGTGAAAAGAACCACAAGAGGGTGGTGTTACTTTTTAGAGTTTAGGCTCAGGAAGAGAGTCGTGAAGAGGACCACAAGAGGATGGCTTTTAGTTTTTAGTGTTTGGGCTTGAGAAGAAAACTATGAAGAGGACCACAACAGGGTAGTATTAATTTTTGGAAGCTCAAGAATGGGAGATTGCCGTCCTTGATTGATCTTGAGACCAAAGGGGCGTATTGTGTAATATATGATAGTCGTAAATTGAGATTTTGAGCTCTCCAGATTTTCCAATATATATATATATTATATATATATATATATATATATATATATATATATATATATATATATATATTATATATATATATATATATATATATATATATATATATATATATATATATATATATATATATATATATATATATATATATATATATATATATATATATATATATATATATATAAATGCTTAAACATACTTTCTTGCACTTCAATTGGGATAATTGGGGGCAATGCATCACTTCTCTGTTAACTAACATTGGAATGAGTCCTGCTCTGGCTCGGGGGATGCTTCAGTATCTACTGAAAAGGTGGAGGCTGTGATTGTTGATAGGATGAGCAGGTTAATTCCTTCAACTAAATCTTTTTCTCCTTAAAATCATTTGTTTGATGGCAATTGTTCTCTTGCCTTTTGGGAGAGAGAGAATGCTTATCATAGATGGAAAAACTCTACTTCTCCTATCACTCTCACTAATTTTCATTCAGCTCAGAATCATTACAGGGATGTTCTTCAAAGAACTAAGCGAACTTTCACTAAAAGGAAGTGCGCTGACCTCCATGGTTCTCCTACTGATAAAAATTTCTGGCCTCTTGCCAAAAATATCTCTAATAACTTCTGTAATTCTGCCTTTCTCCCTCTTATTCTGTAGCTAATACTCCCTCTGAAAGGGCTAACCTCTTCAGCATCCTCTTTTCATCTAATTCCACCCTGCTCGATTCTGACATCCCTCCTTCTACTCCTTCTCTCAGATCTCCCATGTCATTACCTGTGATTACTCATGATCGGGTGCATAAGATCTTGAAATCTATGAATGTTAGGAAGGCCAATGACCTGGATGACATTCCCCTCATGTTATGAGGGAGTGTGCTTCTGAGTTGGAGCCTGTGCGCATATGTTCAGGCCATCCTAACAAATGTAGCTTCCCTGACCCTTCCAACTATTGCTCCCTCTTTTGTTTCTAGAGTTGCTTTTTTTCTTCACAATTCTCCATTATATATATATATATATATATATATATATATATATATATATATATATATATATATATATATATATATATATATATATATATATATATATATATATATATATATATATATATATATATATATATATATATATATATATATATATATATATATATATATATATATATATATATATATATATATATATATATATATATATATTATATAGTATGGTGTATGATCTTGATGAGACTTCCTGGTGGAAGTACTTCAGCCTTAGGAGTTCAACTCTTAAAACCAAAGTTCATTTCTCCCTCTCTAAAATATCTTCCAATTTTCCTTTCTCCTTTGTCACATCTCTACTATTTCACCTGTGAGACCTCATAAACATTCTTGGTCTGAACTTGAATAACAGATGATTGCATTGTAGTGCATAACTAATTTTATAATTACCCAGAAAAGTATGTATTAAGACATTTAATTTGCACAGTAATATAGGCTATATGAAATAATGAATTATTTATGATATTTGTAAAGTTGTATCTCGAACCAATTTATTCTCCAACTCAATATTTTACATTGTTTAGAATATTTATTAATTTGTAAATTTCAGACTTTTATATATTTTCCTCTTTAGATATTATTAGTATTAAAATTTGCAATTTTTTAAAAATATAATTTTTTGGAATACCCTCATAGAAAAAAAAAGTGTCTCAAAGTAAATATATTTTTACATTAAACCAATGTTATAGATGTAATTCATGCAAATATTTCAAAACTTAAATAAATTTCCTTTTCCCCCAAAAAATGACATTGAAAATTTATGTTAAAAGGAATATTTATAGAAGCAAAACATGATTACCAAAGCCATCACAACATTTGAGAATTTGCCCTAGGAATTACCAGATCTAAGAAAATGAAGTTAAATATAATCTCTATTAATGCAAAAAAAAAAATAAATAAATAAATAAATAAATAAATAAATAAATAAATAACTTACCCAAAGATATAAAAAAAGAATTTGTTGTTTTGAACTGTATATATACAAAATTAATTAATGGCATGCAAAATAA
Organism: Armadillidium nasatum; assembly: GCA_009176605.1. NCBI lineage: Eukaryota > Metazoa > Arthropoda > Malacostraca > Isopoda > Armadillidiidae > Armadillidium > Armadillidium nasatum. The sequence goes on from SEYY01007365.1 coordinate 18,977, forward strand.
AAATAGTTTTGAAAATATTTAAACAATTAGTGTTGAACCCACTTCATTAGGATTGACACTTTTTCTAAAACTGAAAGGTAATTTTTGAAAAAGGTTCACCTGAGGATATTGCAGCCCTTCAAGAATAATAAATGATTCTTTCTGAAGGGTATAATTTTAATATGCATTAAATATTTTTTATTTTGTGTGTATATATATATATATATATATATATATATATATATATATATATATATATATATATATATATATATATATATATATATATATATATATATATATATATATATATATATATATATATATATATATATATATATATATATATACTATACCGAGAGAGAGAGAGAGAGAGAGAGAGAGAGAGAGAGAGAGAGAGAGAGAGAGAGAGAGAGAGAGAGAGAGAGAGAGAGTGAGAGAGAGGAGAAGCGAGAGAGAGAGAGAGAGAGAGAGAGAGAGAGAGAGAGAGAGAGAGAGAGAGAGAGAGAGAGAGAGAGAGGAGAGATAGCGCCATCCAAAGCAATGAAAGTACCCTTTGCTGGGTGGCTGGACCATTCTGTTTCACTTCTTGAATTTTGGTTCATTCCTTTTTGTGGTTCACCTTCTCAGAGGGTCTCCAGTGTACCCTTGACTCATATTGGAGTGCCTTATGCTCCCACAACCTTTTCCCTTCTCATGCACCCTACAAATTTACAAGAGCTTATACATACATTACCTATTACAATAATTAAAATGGTGAAACATAAAGCTGCCTTGGAAAAGCTTGGAGGGGCAGCTTCCAAATATATCCCTCATCCACTCCTTCCCCCATCTCCAATTGGGAGTTGGTGGCCTCCGGTGATGGGGTTGGTGCCACCAAGACCTCTATGCTGACTTGCCCTGGTGCACGGTCTTCTTTTTTTTTTATTCACAGTCTCTTGTCTAATCTCCACTTTGTTGAACATCACCTCTTTTATCCTAGACCTCATCTCTTGTTCTTAACTGAAACTCAGGTGTCTAAGCTCTGACAGCAAACCCTACTGCAAACCTCCTCCTGTCTATATCCTCAATTTTCAGCCAAAGGCTGATGTTGCGCATATATGCATAACGATATTGTCTGTTCATGTGTGTCTGAATTTGGAGTCTTCTGAATTCTCTATTTTATGGTTTAAACTTTCTTGCAACCCTACTACTAAATTTATTTGTTCTGTCTACTTATCTCCTAACTCTACAGACTATCCAAAATTCTTTGACTATCTTAACTCCAAAATAGAACACATTCTTTCTTTCTTTCTCCTTTCTCCAAAATCATCATTTTAGGAGATTTCAATGTTCACCACCATCAATGGCTTTCATCTAGTTTTTATGATCCAGCTGGTGAACTTGCCTACCAATATTCTATCCAAAACAACCTTGAGCAGTTGGTGCATTTCCCTACCTGTATTCCTGACTGTCTTGGTGATGAACCCAATATACTTAATCTTTTCCTAACTTCTTATCCTTCTCCTTACACTGTTAAACTCTTTCCTCCTCTGGGTTCATCCGATCATCTTATCTCTGTATCTTGTCCTGTATCTTCAAGTCTTCCGCAAGAGCAGCCCTCTTCTTTGGCGAGACATTTCTGGCATTTCAGTGCCACTAACTGGTCTGACTTATGGTTGTACTTTTCTGATTTCCCCATGGAATGGTTATTTTTTCCGTGGGAGGGGTCCCTCAGGGTGTGAAGAGTGCTTAAATGAGGATTCTGTCTGTCATGGAGGCGTACATTCCATATTCTTTCCCTTTTGCTAAACTTAACAAACTTTGATTTAACTCTGCTTGTTCTTATGCTATTCGCTGCAGAGATGCTGTCCTTCAGGGATTAGCATTGTCTTCAAACTCCAGAACATGCAACTTATGTTTCATCCTGGAATCAGGCAAAATTTATCCTTCATAACACTAAAAACTCTTTTCTCTGTAGAACATGTAATAATCTTTCTGGTTCCTCTTCTTCAAGCTCTCTCCGGCACTTTGCAAAAAATGTCAACTCTAACTTTGCTTCTTCCTCTTTCCCTCCTCTAGTATATTCAGACATCACATCTGCTATTGTACTTTCTTCTAAAGCTGAACTCTTCACTCAAACATTTTGCCTCTAATTCAACCTTAGACCATTCTGGAGCTATACCTCCTCCTTCAACCCCCTCCAACTCATTTATGCCTAAAATTAGAATTTCTTCTAAAGACATCATTTCTGCTCTCTCTGAACTTAACACTAAGAAGGCGCATGGTCCTGATGGCATTCCTTCTTTGGTTTTCAAAACTTGTGCTTCCAAGCTTGCTCCCTACCTTGGTAAACTATTTTGTCTATGTCAGTCATTCCCTTCTTACTGGAAATGTGCACTCATTCAGCCTGTGCTGAAAAAGGGGGATCTCTCTCAACCTTCCAACTATCATCCCATTTCTTTGACCTCCATTCTATCTAAAGTTTTTGAATCTATTCTTAACAGGAAGATTTGGAAACATCTCAATTCTTCTAATCTTATCTCTGATCTCCAGTATGGCTTTCATAAGAAACGCTCTACTGGTGATCTTTCCCTTCTCTCTGATACTTGATCCTCCACTATTTGGCATTTCAGTGAATCTTTTGCTGCCACGCTAGACATATCAAATGCTTTCAGAAGAGTCTGGCACAAATCTTTGGTTTCTAAACTTCCCTCTTTCAGTATCTATCCTTCTCTTTGAGATCTCTCTAATTTCCTTTCTGGTCATTCTATAGCATCTGTTGTAGACGGACACCATTCTTTCTTCAAATCCATTAATAGTGGTGTTTATCAGGGTTCTGTCCTATCCTCAACACTTTCTCTTCTTTTCATTAATGACCTTCTCACTACTACTATATCTATCTCTCTTAAGCTGATGATTCCACCCTTCGTTATTCCTTTCACTTTGAAAGACATGCCTCCCTACAGCAGTTAATTAACTTGAGGAGGGTAGCCTTGTAACAACTAACCTCTGATCTTTCTCTTATTTCAAACTGGGGCAGAGAAAAGATGATCATTTTCAATGCCTCAAAAACTCAGTTCCTCCATCCCTACACTCAACACAATCTTTCACACAACTATCTTCTTCGAAAACACTCAACTCAAACCTTCATATGTTCTTAATATTCTCAGTGTATCTTTTTCTTGTGATCTTTCTTGGAAAGATCACATTATTTCTCTTTATAAACAAGCTTCTAAGAGGTTGGGTGTTCTGAGGGGCCTTCTAATTTCTTCACACCACTTCAGTTACTTGCTCTCTATAGGGGTGTTGTTCATCCCTGTATGGAGTATGCTTCACACATCTGGGGTGGTTTCACTCATACAACTCTCCTTGAGATGGTGCAGTCTATGGGTTTTCGTCTCATAAACTCTCCCACTCTTACTCTCTGCAATCTCTTTCTACCTGTTAAATTGTTTCATCATTCTCTATATTATCACTATTACAATGGACACTGCTCTTCAGAACTCTTCTCATTGCATACCCTATACATTGAGAAGAGCTTGTGTAACAGGCATTTCTACACAGTCTCATCCTTTCTCTGTTCAACTCTCTGACCCCAGACTTAACCACCATGCTCAATCTTACATATACTCTACTGGTAAAGTCTGAAACACTCTCCCTTTATTTGTTTTCTCAACTTCCTTTGACTTGCACACTTTCAAATGCTGTCTCCAGACATGTCAGCCTCTAATGAGCAAGTTAGAACTTTTTCAACTCTGGTGGAAATTGATAGGCCTCCAGCCTTTGCCCACCAGAGGATATATATATATATATATATATATATATATATATATATATATATATATATATATATATATATATATATATATATATATATATATATATATATATATATATATATATATATATATATATATATATATATATATGCTTGTATCCTGTTTTATTTGTATATTTATTTTTTTAAAAACTATTTAAACAGGAAAGAAGCATATATATAAATATGTATTTACTCATATCCTGTCTTATTTTTATATTTATTTTTTTGAAAACTTAATCTTTAAAGGTGTTCAAGGTGAAAGTGTAATGTTCTCTATTTTAATATTCTTAAAGTTATTGTAGGTACTTCATTATTGATAACATTTGAATTTGAAGAGTCAGTAACTATGTTTCAGATGGTACCATGGTCGACTAGATAGAGCTCAGAGTGAAGAAAGGCTGAAACAGTTTGGAAAACTAGGAAGTTATTTAATAAGAGAAAGTGATAGAAGACCTGGTTCTTATGTTCTTTCATACCTTGGAAGATCAGGAGTATCACATTTCAAGTAGGTTTAATTTTAATGTTAATAATAATTAAGGTTGATAATTTGAATTATAATTTGAGAAATATCAGTAAATGGAGAATAGTTGCATTTGCTCTTTTTATTAATATGTTTAATTTAATAAATATTTTTTTCTTATATTTTCTCTTCATGGGATCAATTATTTCATTGGTTTACCACCTCTGTAATAAAGCATTTACTTATTAAAGTCATTTTAACTCTCAGTAGATTAAATAGTATGGTTTATCAATTTGAAATTCAATAATTAGAATTCTGCAATCTAAGTCATAAAGTAATTTTATCTTTGCATTTGTTATTATAAGAATTAAAAATTTTAAAACTAACATATATTTCAGTCTCTTGTGGTCCTTCTGGTATTACTATTATTTCTTTAAAGTGATTTAATAACTAAAAGTTCTTTATTTTTCATTATGTAGACCAGAATTTTTCTTTCGTAATTTAAAAATACTTATTTCCATTAATGTTTTTCTATTACATATTTATTAGAAGTCATTCCCCGCTTATTTCAGAATTTATATATATTTTAATGTAAATCTACAGAATAACAGCAGTATGTGGGGACTTCTACATAGGAGGAAGGCAATTTTCAGCCTTGAGCGATCTTGTTGGATACTACACGAGTGTATCAGATCTGTTGAAGAGAGAACGACTCTTGTTTCCCAGTTCCACCTCCAGAACCTGTCAATGATTTGAGAAAAGTGGTGGCCATTTTGCCATACACAAAAATGACAGAGACGGATGAATTATCTTTCGAAAAGGGAGACATTTTCTTTGTTCATAATGAACTGAGTGATGGGTGGTTGTGGGTTACAGCTCATAGAACTGGTGAACAAGGTACAATTTTCTCTGACCTTGTTGAAACTTTAGATGAAGACATTGATCCTAATATTGTTTTTTCATGGTTTCATCCTGATATCACAAAAAGTGATGCTATCGATTTGCTAATTAAAGGTATGTACAATCTTTTAAGATGGTAAGGGTTTTGAAACTTTTAGAACATATATATATATATATATTATATTATATATATATATATATATAATATATATATATATATATATATATATATATATATATATATATATATATATATATTATAGTGAAATAATGTTAATATTTACTATGATAAATCAGTTGTATATTGTAATAAGTGTGGGAATAGGTGTGCTTAAATAATTTTAATTAAATAAATTGTCTTTTATATGCAGCTGGGTCAGGGAAGCTTCCTAGGTGCGCCCAAGTGATAACTCTCCTGGTGACTATACTCTCTTCTTTCTCACCAATAACATAATTCAAAGGTTTAGAATAGAGAAACGAGGTGTCAAGTAAGTGTAATATTAATAGAACTCTTAAAAAATGTCAAAGTTTTGTAGATATTTTATTTTAGATTTGATGACTAATCATTTTCATTTAATTTTGTACCTGTGTATTTTTTTTAAAAATTCTCATTTTACATTATTATATATAATAAGTTGTACTAATACATTTAGGAATTAATAAATTCTGTAAAATATTTACCGAATTTTAAACTATAGATTTAAGGATGAAACTATTAAATTGTTACATAGAACCATGTAAAAAAAAAAGGAAAAAAAAATTGTAGTTTTGTTCAACTCGGATAGCCATTGTCTTAACATCAAAGCTTTTCTTTTATTGTTAATATGCTTTTTGTTCCAGATACATTATGGGAGGAAGAACTTTCTCATGTTTAGATGCTGTGATTAATAGGTATAAAACGGAACAAATTTTGGAAGGCCATACATTGGGAAATCCTGTTTCTAAAGTAAATACTGAAATATATATATATATATATATATATATATATATATATATATATATATATATATTATATATATATATATATATATATATATATATATATATATATATATATATATATATATATATATATATTATATATATATATAAAAGAAATTACCCAAATGAAAATTGAAACTAAAACGGGAGTTAGGCCTTTCGAGGCAAATGCATCCAGATCAGACTAATCAAAAATAAAAATGAAAAAAGTTAGTTAAAAACTGGCCAGTTACCATTCCACAAATAAAAATTCGAATCAAAATTCTCCCATCACTCCAGCTATTAAAACTGAAATTTGAAAGAGCTAAGGACAAATTTAAGTTTAAGTTTTAATAGCTGGAGTTGTGGTGGTGGGAAGTTATGATTTGAGTTTTTATTTGTAGAGCGGAAACTCGCCAATTTTCAACTTTTAACTTTTTCATATTTATTTTGGAGGAGTCTGATGAGGACGCATTTTCGTCGAAAAGCCTAACTCCTTTTTTAGTATTCATTTTCATTAGGGTAATTTCTTTGTTGGAATTTGATGCGGCTAGTGCATCGTTGTTTATATATATATATATATATATATATATATATATATATATATATATATATATATATATATATATATATATATATATATATATATATATATATATATATATATATATATATATATATATATATATATATATATATATATATATATATATATATATATATATATATATATATATATATATATATATATATATATATATAATAATAATTTTTTTAATTTAATAATAAAAAAAAAAATATTTTTAATTTAAAATTTTTACTCTGTAATTAAAAATTGAGTAATGGCGAGCTTTTCATATTCATGAATTACAATAATGTTTCAGTTGACTGGAGACAAACACAATCTTCCCATATTACAAGTGAAAGAAGTAGAACAACCAGAGAAAATCTTACGCAACCTTAAATGAAATAAGAGAAAAATTAGGAGTAACCAAGTTCAAAGGTATTATTATTATTATTATTATTATTATTATTATTATTATTATTATTATTATTATTATTATTATTATTATTATTTTGCTCTTAGGACGTAATCTTTACGCAGGTGACCTATTTTAGCTTTTTTTCTTATTAAAATAAGTGAAATGTGGAAAAAAATATTTTAGAAATTTAATTTGAATTGTATAAACTTTATTCGGATTTCGGTGTAATTACTATTTCATTATTATTAATTTCAGTATTAGTTTAGCTAGTTTAAAATATAATTAAAAATGAGGTCTCCAATGATATGTTGTTGTCTTAGGTATTCAGAAGCAAGGTTGGTTGTACAAGAAGAGTAAAAAGAATAAAAAATGGAAATGTCTCTACTTTGTTTTAACTGACATTTTGTATTATTATGATAATCCAAAAGTAAGTTCTACTCCTCACATTGTTTTGTTTGTTTTTTTGTTTTTTCTTCTTCTTTCTTCAAAGTGCCATTAAGAATTTAATTTTTAAAAAATTTTTTTTAAAATTTATTAAAATTAAAAAAAAATATAATATATATATATATATATATATATATATATATATATATATATATATATATATATATATATATATATATATATATATATATATATATATATATATATATATATTCCAGCGAACTAAACCTCGTGGTGTTATTGATTTAAATTGCTCATATTTGTATCAAGTAGATGAGAGCTTCTTCGAAAGACCTCATTGTTTCCAGTTGGTGGAGAGGGAATTGCCTTGCTTAGCTACTGTTACGTACCTTTGCTCCGACGCAGCGGTAAATATATTTATTTTTACTTTAGGTTTAAGTGATAAATTGATTTTGACATAAAATTAAACAAACTTATTTTTAATAGGTCAATATTTATCTTTAGGAAAGTTATTTATTAATTGAATTTAAATTTCTAGCTGAAAGTGTGTGTATGATATGTTATGGAAATTCCCAATAATAATAAATGCCTGGTAAATAAGTATCACAGGAATTTGAGTAAAAAGTTCCTCCTTCGATATAGAAAGTTAATAGCGCCATAAACCACAAACTTGCTTGTTAACTATATCGAGGAACCAGATAAAATGTGGTTGCCGAAGTGTATTAGGGAGAAGTAATGTGATTAATTATTTGGGATTATAATAAAAATAAACCATTTAAGAAAACAAACCAAATGGCGTAATATATGCTGACGCCGTTTTTCGCTTTTCAAAAATATCACATAGTGGAAAGCAACATATCAATGTTCAAAAAATAAAAAATGGCAAAATATTATGTACTATTAATTAAGAATAACAAAATTAATTATTTAAATAAAGAAATTATTAAGCGTAACAAGCTTTCCAAAATTTGACTATAATCGGACCTGTAGTTACAGAGATATAGAATTTAAACGAAAAGTAATTAACGATTAATTATTAATTAACAATTAGAAAAACCAAGTATAGCAATGTTATCTCTGTCATGCAGAGAATCTACTGTACGAGTTTCGTGGCATTCAAAACCCTTTATTCAAAGAAATTGAAACATTTAAAAAATGTAAGCCAATGAGATTAAGTAAGTTAATTATTAATTAATAATTGAAAGACCTGGTTTGAAACACCGACTTTGGATATATACCCAAAGTCTCAGGAACCTAAGAAAACATGAAATAGGACGGTAGGAAAACTCTTGAGTAATTTGTAATCAATGACAAATATGTAAATTTGTAGGCCAACCGAGGATATATATATATATATATATATATATATATATATATATATATATATATATATATATATATATATATATATATATATATATATATATATATATATATATATATGACAATTGGGGAATTAAATAAATTTATGTACTGAAAGGGCATTATGCCCAGAGTATGAAACTGGATGTAAGAGCCTGTCAAAATGAATGTGTGTGTGTGTATGTGTGATTAAGTACTATCACTTAAATGAAAAATTTAAAGTGTGGTATAAATCAAACTCACGCAATGTAAGATGAGTTTTATAAAGAAATACAAGTTTAAAACGATATGATAATTCTAAATAAACAATTATGTGTAAAATATAAAAATTTGGAATTTGAATGGACAAGATGTTCGAAACTCCTCGTGAGGTCATTCATTTGTTTGTATGATTGAAAACCAGTTGCTCTTCCAAAATATTACTATAAATTGTGCGACAAATATATATATATATATATATATATATATATATATATATATATATATATATATATATATATATATATATATATATATATATATATATATATATATATATATATTTTATTGAGTTGCCCTTCAAACGAATTCATAAACTGTAGGTTAGCGATTATTTCAATCGGCAATACTCTTAAAAATTTTTATGTAATTTTGTCATTTTTATATTTTGTACAGGACACTACAGCAGATTGGATGGCGGTTCTGCGCCCTCTCTGTATTCCTCAAATGACTGGTTCACCAAAACTTAGCAATGTGAAGTTTATGAAATCGCTTCATTTGACGATAATGCAAGCGTCTAGATTGCCTTCCAAAATAGTTCCAATGCCATATTGTTTAGTTTCGCTGAATCAGGTAAGTTGTTGTTGTTTTATTAATGATCTTTGAGTAGGGTGGAAAGAGTCATAACATTCAAGATGTATTTGGCCAGTCATGTATTGCTTATATCTTTATAATTAAAATTTATATTAATTATTATTATTATTATTATTATTATTATTATTATTTTATGGCTCATAGATGTTCTCGTCACTTTTGAAGTTGTTTTTAATTAAAAATAAGATTTTGTAACTGGAATTGCACCATCTTGTAACTTCCATTTTTAATTAAATAAGTTTTGATTGATTTATTATTATTATTATTATTATTATTATGTGCAAGATTCATATTAGGTCATTGTTGACCTAAAAGTCTTTCCCTTTTTATGTTATTATTTTCTTTACATTGATTCGCTCTAATAATGAGGTAAAAAAATTTTTTTGAATTTTTGATATAAAAAACCTGAAATATTTGAGAAGGTTGATTCAACTTAGAATTTTCAAATATTGAAGTACGCTGATTTGATGACTCATTAACTCTGTCTTAGTCTCTGTTTCATTTAATTCATCAATTTAGTTTTTTTTATCATCACAGTAATCAAATTACCCTTTTCTACTTTTATCCCTTCTATATTATAATTTTACAAATTTCTGTATATTAAATGCAATAAAGCATATTTTTGCTAGGTTAAAACATGCCGAACAAGACCAAAGCCAGGACCTGACCCCGTTTGGGATGAAGAGTTCATTCTTGATGACATTCCAACTGATGTTGTTATGGTGACTGTTGTTGTTTACAACATGACCAAAAGAGGCAAGGATTCTGAGGTGAGTATTTTTTTTTTACAGAGTTAAAATTAAAAATAAAAATTTGGTAACTTTAATATACAAATGTTAAAAAAAATATTGATTTTTCTTTTTAAACCATGATTTTAAAAAGCAAACGTGGAATGTTTATTTCAGTTGAAGAATTGAAGACTATATTTACTTTGTTTTCAGCATGAAGTGAATATGATAGAAGTCGAACGATTGAACATAATATTCTTGAACGTACCATCTGCAAAGATTATGTAAATTGTATTAGAATTTAGGATGAAACAAAAATTTAGAGAGATTTTGTTCAATTTTTAAAATATGAAAGAGACCACATTCTGATTAATTAGACATTAATTTAATGATCTTTGTTTGAGGACTGGATGACATATTGTTCCCCTAAGTTATAAATAAAAATTTTGAAAAGTTAAGATACTTAAGAGTGAATGGAGAAAGGTTAATTTTTAGGATAATAAACTTCTCATCGTTAAATATTTATAGCATAGTTACATTTGTTTGAAATATTACTTTCCTTACCGTCAGCAGAATTAACAATCTTCACAAGATTCTCTTGGTATTTATGTATTATATTAACACTTTTTCTATTTTCATTTGAAAAACCACGGTGTCTTCAATTCTTTGAATTGAACCCCGCCAGTGATCAGATATAATCATCATTCATCATAATCATCGTCAGTATCATCATCAGTCAATATTATTGTTGAGAAATTTCTGAAGATTTGCATAAAAATAGATTGTCAGTGAAGTGTATAAGCAGAAAGGTGGAGTCTGAGAATAGTTTGGAAGGGCGTGTTATTGTTTTCTTTTTATCTTCAATAAACCATGTGTATTCGAAGAGTTTGCATTATTATTATTATTATTATTTTTATTTTTATTATTAGGTTGCTGAAGTAGTCATTGAACTGGATTCCTTACCTAATGGAGAAGAGGTAGAAGAATGGCATCAACTTACAGGTATCACACCTGTTGGAGACTGGGGTGCAATTAGATTAAGATACAGGTAATGTTCAAAATAAACGTTATATATTTTAGTTGTGAGATATAGTTTCTTTTGCACTTGGGTTTAGCAGTTCAGTAATTTTAATGGTGAATATATATATAATGTAGATTTGATGTAAATATTTTATTATTTTAACTTGAAATTATATTTGCCTTTGATTTGAATTTGATTATTTAAAAATTTAATTTTTAATTAAAATACTCGTGTGTTTATATATATGGAGAATCGTTTTAGATTTAACCTTAATCATATAGTCATGTATATCGATAGACATAATTAATTATATAATTGCTAGAATTTGTGCTAAATTTTAGATTAAACTAAAATATAAAGATTACAATTTGTATTTCTGAGTCTAATATTAAATAAGAAAATTTAGCAGATAAATTTCTTGTAAAAAAAACTCGAATCACTGAAATGGTAAATTTCCAGTTGCTTCCACTAATGATTTTTTATTTGTGAGAATTTTTTTTGCTTAAATCAATTTTTGGTTCATGTGTTTTGAATTGTAGCAGGTGCGAGAAATAAAAATTTAAAGTTCCAATAGTCACCTTTGATGACCAGCTGTGAAAGTTGTCTTAAAGTTGTAATATTCTTTATTTAATCATTTAATTTTTCAAACTAAGTGATTCATACTAACAGTCTCTAAATTTTTTTTTACAGATATTTCCATGACCTGATCATGCCTTGTGAAGAATACAACAGTCTTAAAGAGCTTCTATTAGACCCGAATTTAGAAGCTGTTCAAGCACTTGCTGACGTCAGCCATAGAGATCGATTACCGTTAGCGACATCCCTTCTTAGAATATTTAGGTAAGCTTCATTTTAACTATCCTTATTTAATAATATAGAAAGAAAGTATATTATTATTATTATTATTATTATTATTATTATTTAGCTGTAGTAGTAGTAGTAGTTGTTGTTGATTTCCTGATGTGTACATTCAATTGGATAATGATTAAAAAATATTAAATGCAAAAGAATGATATAAAGTTTTTGATTTCGTTAATTTTCTGTTTCTTTTATTAGAAATATTTATTTTATTGATGTTATTGACAAATGATTCATTGTTACTTGTTGTCAGTTTTGCGTAATTTAAAAGATTTTAACAGTTCGTTGATTAAACTCTTGTTTCACCCAGTTTACCTTAGTGTAATGGCACTTCTAATACTAAAATTAATAATAAAATATTCGAAAGAATTAAAATATTGCGTGTAAATTTAGAGATAATGATATTTAATAAAGTCATTAATTTTTTTTTTGTCAGTGAAATTTTCTTTGTACAAAATGTTTTTAAAATTTGGTTATTTTTGGGTTTAGAAGTTTTATTGAATATGCTTCGAGTACGACATTATAATTCAAAATTTTTTCATAAAATATTTTAATAAATTTATGAAAAGTTTTTTTCTCTTCTTGATGAAACTTTGTTACTTAATATTTTGGTGAAACTTTTCATGTTTCTATTATTTCTTTATTTTGTTGCCCCAGTTGACTATCATCTACTTATAAACCAGAATAAAATATTTTTTATTTAACATTTAAAGGTATAATACTAAAACCTAATGTCAGTTTTTCTTTTTTTCCATTACCTCTTTTGTATATAATATATATATATATATATATATATATATATATATATATATATATATATATATATATATATATATATATATATATATATATATATATATATATATATATATATATATATATCTCTTCTCTCTCTTTCTCTCTCTCTCTCTCTTTTCTCCCTCTCTTTCTCTCTCTCTCTCTCTTCTCTCTCTCTCTCTCTCTCTCTCTCTCTCTCTCTCTCTCTCTCTCTCTCTCTCTCTCTCTCTCTCTCTCTCTCTCTCTCTCTCTCTCTCTCTCTCTCTCTCTCTCTCTCTATATATATATATATATATATATATATATATATATATATATATATATATATATATATATATATATATATATATATATATATATATATATATATATATATATAGTTTTTCTTTTTTTAACCTTAATTTTTTTATTCTTTAATATCTGCCGTGTTATAACGGTAGAGTGATCGAATCATGTGATTGAGTGTGCCAGGTCCAATCCCTCATGTTGATGATTGGAAGAAATTTCCTAAAAAGTTCCCCCACTCGAATAGGGAAATGGTAGAGGTGCCAACTTTTTATTTAAGAAAAAATAATCTATTTTTAATATTATTTCTGTCAAATTAAAATTGCTTAACATGATTTATTAACATATCTTTATTACAAAACTTAATTTTGCTTAATATCTCTAAAAAATGGAAAACTTAAAAAATTCTTTTTACATGAATTTTATTATATATCTTATTACTTCCATTGTTCTGTTTTCCATGTACATCCTTAATTAAATTGTTTCTTGATCCTTTTTTTCTTACTATTCAATCATAAGACATCAATTGTTTGCCCTTTCTAATCTTTTTCATCTTATGTGCTATTAATTTGCTTTTTTTTTTCAATATTCTTTATCGCATTTAGTATAAATGAAATGAAAAAATAGTTTAAAGAGGCCTTTAAACTGAACTTTATTTTACAGAAACGAGAGACGTGAGCACGACCTTCTTCAACGCCTTACTGAGAATGAGATTGAGAAGGAACACGAGACAAGTACTCTGTTTCGCGCTGCTTCTCTCACAACCACGCTTTTAGACCTGTATATGAAATCAACTTGTACCGAGTTTTTAAATGCTGCCATTTTAGATACCATATTTAGAATGTTGGAATCGAAGCAGTCGTGTGAGGTAAAAATATTTTTTGATTTGCAAATATTACACAAAAAAAAGTTTTGATGATAAAACATTTTTTAGGTATAAGGTAATAAAATTTAATGCTTTAGAAGTTAAAGGAAATAAATGTTTTTTCACTTTTCTTGAAGTTTGCTGCAGGTAGCTTATGTTAATCAAAGTCCTTTTTTAAAGTAAGGATATAATTACAACATTGTGATTTTTCAAATTTTAATTAAAAAATAATTATCATTGTTTTATTTTTAAGTTAAATCCAACAAAAATGGACAACCCCAACGACGCTTGTGCCAATGCAGAGTTACTACTCAGGGTGTTAGATGATATTACAAGTAGCATTTTTAATTCAGCCAGTGCCTGTCCCATGTAAGTATTATTTTATCTTGAATAGGAGTACTTCTTTTTAATATTTACAAATTCCTAACTATTTAGATTTTATTTTGGTCACTTATTATTGGACATCAGTTTTCATTGACTTTAAGCCTAAATTAGGTACTGTTGTAAATCTCTTTAAAGCCTAATGAATCTCCTCTTTGTATAAAGACTTTTAACATCTTAGTTTACTTATTTTTCGAAACCTTTTTATTTCTTATATTTTTTTATTCTTTATTATAAATTCTCAATGTTTCCTCTTTATTTATAGTGTCATGGGCTAAACCAGTTTGTAAATTCTTTATTAATGCTTAATTGTTGCCATGTTTCAGCATGTTCTTTTCAGTAAATATTCATATTTTTAAGGCCCCTTCGGTATATTTGTGGATGTCTTCAGAGGAAAGTAAGAGAAAAATGGCCCCATGATCGATTTGTAAGAGCCAGAGTTGTTTCAGGGTTTATTTTCCTTCGACTTATTTGCCCTGCCATTTTGAATCCAAGACAGTTTCATTTATTGCAAGGTAAGTTTCATAACGATTCATTGTCAAAGTTATATATATTCGTTAATTGGTAAACATATAACTTTTATATAAAGACAACTAAATGTTTATTGAAAATTCTATTTAAATTGTAATTTGACAGTGAAATATCATGTGCTGGACAGCATTGAAAGCATTTCATTTTATAATGAGATATTCTTTACTCGTATTTAAAAATATCAAGGTAGCAACACTGCCGGAAATATCTTTCAATTTTTTTCATCCACTTCTTTTATTTCTTCATTCAGTCTATTTTACTTTTTTCTAAAGCTGAGTTTCTCTCTCATTTTTAAAAATTTCTGTTGCAATTCTTTGTCCTACAATCTTTTCAGCTTTCATTGCGTAATATAATATGAACTGACGTTATTATTAGCCCACTCAGAACTTGATACTAAGAAGACTTAGGTTTTGATAAATTTCTAACAGCTTGTGCTTTTGAACTTTCAAATTAGCATTCTGACTTTGTGCCACGTCTTCGAACGAATTTTGTGTGAAGATTAGAAAACTTTAAACATATACATACACGAGTTTAGTTTTAGTTTTCTAAGTAGAAGGGCGTATTCGTGGGATCTCCAGTGCTGTCTTCTTACTAATACAATAATTTTTTACTTCTGCTACTGTTCTTTCAGCAAAAGATCTCATTTTTATTTTGTTTCTCACGAAACTTTACAATTTTTTATCTAAATACAGAGTTCTTTTATTTGGGAGATTTCAATATATACAGCACTGGATAGTTGACATAATCACATGCTGATCCAGGTGGAGAAGAGGTCGAATTATTCAGCATTATCAACAATCTAGAACTACTGTTTAGAGAACCTGCATATATTTTGGATAGCATAAATCAGTTTTTAAACACTTGACCACTTAGTGTCCTCTTGTTACAAATATGCTATATTTGGTCATTTTGGAAAACCTGCCCACAAACTTATATCTTAATTTTAACGCTTTCTCTAAATCATCTCCATCCTACTATAAATTTAATATTGTGGTTCTAATTGGGTTGATTAGGGAGTTTTGTGTCGCTCCTTTACTGACCATTCTAAGAATGACTTTGATTTTGAAGATGCTTCGATTTCTGCTGAAAAAGCAAGGGCCTGTTGTTGTTGATGGTTTGAGTAGGTTCACTTCATCTTTGACTGACAATATTTTTCTCTCATTGAAATCCTTATTCTCGTGTCATTCAATCTAGAGACAGTGCATGTCAAGAATGGAAAATTCTTGTTAATTTTCAAGTTCGGAATTGTTTAACATACTAAGAGTACCTTAACACAACCAAAATGAGTTGATCTTGGAAATCTTTCTGACCTCTTGCTAAAAGCGCTATAGTAACTTCTGTAAATCTGCCTTTGTGTTTCTGCTGTGGTCTAGATTTTCGATAAATTTATGCCAGTTTTATATATATATATATATATATATATATATATATATATATATATATATATATATATATATATATATATATATATATATATATATATATATATATATATATATATATATATATATATATATATATATATATTGTAGTAGTAATTTCTTTTCTCAGAACCCCCTCATCCAGTTGCTTCAAGGTCTTTGATTATGATTGCTAAGTGCTTGCAAAATTTGGCCAATCTTATCGAATTTGGTGGCAAGGAGCCTTACATGGAAGTGGTTAACCCTTTTATTCTTAAAAACCGTGAAAGAATGATCAATTATTTAGACATGTTATCGGTAAGTTTCATTTATTTTTGCTTGCTTAACGTTTGTTAGTCTTTACAAGTTCTCATATTTAAAGTAATAATTTTTAGGATATATTATCCACTATCAAAAAATAATATCAATAGAAAGTGAAACTACTCAGAAGACTGAATTATTATTATCATTGTCTTCTGAGGTTGTGCAACAGTAAGAAATTGTGTAGTTCTAAGCAGATAATATTGAATAAAAGATGAAAAATAGTTTGACGAAAGTTTACGAACATCATTTTGAAACTTTAATAACACGTTAATTAAATGATTCATTAAATACTCTAATATATCAACTTTAATTTTTTTTTTTTTTTAATGTGTTAAGCTTATCGGAGGAATCTACTTCTAATGTTTTGCTCTTGTTAATTCAGTGATGTGTCTTTAGAAGAAACGTCTGAATACTAACATATTCATTTTTTCCCCTTTTTTATTATCGCAGAATGTTACCGAGAGGCCCGAAATTGAAGAAGTTAGAACAAAAAGTGAACCTTCGAGGGAATTAGCGCAGTTGCATCATATCTGCGTGTCTCACCTGCCTGATCTCATTAATAAAGCTAAAACGCAGGTATGTTTTTAAGGTTTTTTTGGAAGGTTTTATATGCTTTCAGAAGGACATAAGGAAGGATATTTTATATATGTACCATTTTAAGACTTGATTTTACTCAGTTTTTTTATTTTTTCATTTAAGTATTTTTTTTTATCATATTTAATATTCACATCCCTTTTTTTTATGTTAAATGTTAGAAGAACTTTTTTTTAACACTGTCCTTTTCATTTAATGTTAGAAGGTAAATTTTTCATTCATTAAACCTTGTATCCATCTTATACCTATAGCTTTACTTCCCACAAATTTTACAGTTTAAAAAACGACCATCTTAGTAAGAAATTGCAGTGGGATAACTGTTTTGGATCTATCTCGTAGCTTCATTCAGCAACTAAGAATACCTTTTATTTGCAATGCCACAAAAATTATTTCTATCATTCTCTCGCTTTATAATTGTAACTCCATAAAGCACATTATTAAAACTCATCAGTTTTCGAAATTCTTTCCCTTCGTATTTTTAAACCCAAGCCTCTAAGGTAAGTCGCACTGAATTAAATTTTGTCGAGTCAGAATTACAGAAGTGTTGACAGAGCTTCAGAAATACATGCAGGGGGAAGTTAATTCTAGTTTATTATTTCTTTATTTACATGTCCCATTAACTTTAAATAGCTACATACTTTTAAAAATATCACCAATTATGCTTACGACTTTGTCTTTCTAAACTATTCGGATGAAGCTTATTGTAAGAGACAATGTATGTATTTTCTTTATTTGTCTCATTTTTAGAAAGAAAGAAAAAAAAAACATTTTAGTGAGACGTTCATTTAACATGGAGCGATAACTTCCCTGTTATTCCCAATCAATGGTGGTTTGCATATTTTAAAAAGAAAATTTTTTTTTAATAAATGTGTAATGAAATCCATTTTTATATATTTGATTTTATTGAAGATTTTGATGAAGAATTTCACGCTATGATACATTATTAATACCTTTGGAAAACCTGTTTTTTTGGATCATTTTCTGTCACCGATGTTTCTTAGTAATTTTCTTCTAATTATTTTAGTATGGATTTTGTCTTTAAATTCTCCCGTAGTAT
>SEYY01007367.1:0-7500 GCA_009176605.1 Armadillidium nasatum
ACTTATTTCATCCTTCCAAGTATTGTCTTATTGCTTTAACCTTTGTGCTTTTGTATTGTTTCCAATCAAACTTTAATAGATACATTTGGAAACATACCTTATAATCTTATTTTAGATTTTCAGTTTGGTTTCAGAAAGGAATGCTCAACTGATGATATTCATTCTCTTGTTTTCTGACTTTTGGTCCTCAGATATTCGGAACTTCGGTGAGAATAGTGCTTCAGACCTAGACATATTGAAAGCTTCGATAGAGTTTAGGGCAAAGCTTTGATTTCTAAACTTCACTCTTATCTTTCTCGTATCTTTAGTTGGGGTAAGGAAAAATGGTCGCTTTCTCAAAACCCAGATCTTACATCAATCAACTTACTAGACATAATCTTCCACACAACTATATAATCTTCGAAAACTCACAACTAGCTCCTTCTTCTGCTCTTTATTTTTACTGATGCTTCTTTTTTTTCCTGATATTTCTTAGCAGCATCATATTATTTCTCCTCTTAACAAAGTTTTAAGAGGTAGTTGTTTTGAGGCGTTTTAGAAGCATCTCACAACCCATGTTGCTTTCACCTAATAGGAGTGTTAATCGCCCAATAGAGAATAGATTAGTCTCTTAAATGCTACTCTCCTTTACAAGGTAGAATCTACTGATTTTCGCCTTTATAATTCACCTATTCTCGCAAGCTTTTCAATCTCATTCTTTCCGTTGAAATGTAGAATCACTCTCCATCAACTATCGTTTTTATAACAGACACTGCTCTACAGAGTCTGTTGTCTTATATGTCCCCCTTTAAGGAGAGTTCTCTTGAATCGCCTATTCACACAATCTTATCTTTCTCCTGTATAATTTTTTGGTCCAGACTTAATTAATCTTTATATTCAATTTTACACGTACTCAACAAGTATAGACTGGATAACACTACCTTTATTTATTTTTCAAAATTCCCTCAACTTAATAGCTGACAAAATTTCAGACTCCGTGTATTGTGGCATATTGGCTTTTAATTTGACTTTGGTTTATTATTTCTCAGCTGCTGTGGAAGTTATTAGGGCATTAACTTTTCAACTGATGTAGCATAAAAAAAATGTAAAAATAATTGTTCACATCTCTGGTAGATTTTATATTGGTCTCCGAAATTTTATCAATAGAGCTGATATATATATATATATATATATATATATATATATATATATATATATATATATATATATATATATATATATATATATATATATATATATATATATATATATATATATATTCATTAGGTAGGACTTTCGATCTTATCAGTGGGATCTTCGAGGAAGATCCTTGGGTATATATATATATATATATATATATATAATATATATATATATATATATATATATATATATATATATATATATATATATATATATATATATATATATATATATATATATATATATATATATATATATATATATATATATATATATATATATATATAATATATATATATATATATATATATATATATATATATATATATATATATATATATATATATATATATATATATATATATATATATATATATATATATATATATATATATATATATATATATATATATATATATATATATATATATATATATATTATTATATATCTTTATATTTATATAATATATATATATATATATATATATATATATAATATATATAATATATATATATATATATATATATATATATATATATTATATATATATATATATATATATATATATATATATATATATATATATATATATATATATATATATATATATATATATATATATATTATATATATATATTATAATATATATATTATATATATATAATTATATATATATATATATATATATATATATTTATATATAATATATATATATATATATATATATATATATATATATATATATATATATATATAACACGGGGTGATAGGAGGGGCTAGACCATTCCGTTTCACTCCGTCGCCCTTTGGCTGTTTCCTTTTCGCGTTTCATCTTCTCAGAAGGTCTCTAGTGTACCCTTGACTCACACTGGAGTGCCTATGCTCCAACTTTCCTCCTTCTTCACATGTGCTCTACAAATTTACAAACGCTTACACTTACATTACCTATTAAATTAATAAAAATGGCAAAACAAAAATCTGCCTCGGAGAATCCAAGAGGGGCGGATTCCAAATATAGCCCCTCATCAACTCCTTCCCACATCACCACTTGGGAGTTGGTGGCCTCCGGTGATGGGGTTGGCGCCACCAAGACCTCTAAGCCGACTTGCCCTGGTGCACGGTCTTCCTTTTTTCATTAATTTCTGCAACATTCGCGGTCTTTTTTCTAATCTTCACTTTGTCGAACACCACCTCTCTTCTTCTAGACCTCATCTCTTGTTCTTAACTGAAACTCAGGTGTCTGAGTGCTCTGACAGCAAACCCTACTCTGTTTCCTCCTACTGTCTCTATCCTCAATTTTCAGCCAAAGGCGGAAGTTGCGCATATGTGCGCAATGTTGTTGTCTGTTCTCGTGTCTCTAATTTGGAGTCTTCTGAATTCTCTACTTTATGGCTTAAACTTTCTTGCAACTCTACTACTAAATTCATTGTTCTGTCTACTTATCTCCTAACTCTACAGACTATCCAAAATTCTTCGACTATCTTAACTCCAAAATAGAACACATTCTTTCTTCTTCTCCTTTTCTCCGAAATCATCATTTTAGGTGATTTCAATGTTCACCACCGCCAATGGCTTTCATCTAGTTCTCATGATCCAGCTGGTGAACTCGCCTTCCAATTTTCTATCCAGAACAACCTTGAGCAGTTGGTGCATCTCCCTACCCGTATCCCTGACCGTCTTGGTGATGAACCCAACATTTTAGACCTTTTTCTAACTTCTAATCCTTCTCCTTATACTGTTAAACTCTTTCCTCCTCTGGGTTCATCCGATCATCTTCTTATCTCCGTATCTTGTCCTGTCTCTTCAAGTCTTCCGCAAGAACGGCCCCCGACTTCGGCGAGGAGACGTTTCTGGCATTTCGGTGCCACTAACTGGTCTGACTTGCGGTCGTACTTTTCTGATTTTCCATGGAATGATTACTGTTTCCGTGGGAGGGGTCCCTCTGAGTGTGCAGAGCGCATAACCGAGGTGATTCTCTCTGGCATGGAGGCGTACATTCCATATTCTTTCCCTTCCACTAAACCTAATAAACCTTGGTTTAACTCTGCTTGTTCTCGTGCTATCCGCTGCAGGGATGCTGCCTTCAGGGATTACCGTCGTCTTCAAACTCCAGAAACTCACGCAACTTATATTTCATCCCGGAATCGTGCAAAATCTATTCTTCGAGACACCAAAAACTCTTTTCTCCGTCGCAAATGCAATAATATTTCTGGCTCCTCTTCCTCTTGGCCTTTCTGGCATTTTGCAAAAAAAAAAAAAAAAATGTCAACTCTAACTTTGCTTCTTCCTCTTTCCCTCCTCTAGTATCTTCTGACGGTTCAACTGCCGTTTTGCCTTCCTCTAAAGCTGAACTCTTTGCTCAAACTTTTGCCTTAAATTCAACCTTAGACGATTCCTGAGCTGTTCCTACTCCTTCAACCCCCTCTAACTCATTTATGCCTAAAATTGTAATTTCTTCTAAAGACGTCACTTCTGCTCTCTCTGAGCTTAACACTAAGAAGGCTTACGGTCCTGATGGTATTTCTCCTGTGGTTCTCAAAACTTGTGCTTCCGTGCTTGCACCCTGCCTTGGTAAACTATTTCGTCTATGTCTTTCTACTTCAACCTTTCCTTCTTGCTGGAAACGTGCGCTCATTCAGCCTGTGCCGAAGAAGGGGGACCCCTCTCAACCCTCTAACTATCGTCCTATTTCTTTAACCTCCATTCTTTCTAAAGTTTTCGAATCTATCCTTAACAGGAAGATTTGGAAACATCTCAATTCTTCTAATCTTATCTCAGATCGCCAGTATGGCTTTCGAAAGAAACGCTCTACTGGGGATCTCCTTTCCCTTCTCTCTGACTCTTGGTCCTCCGCTCTTCGGCATTTCGGTGAATCTTTTGCTGTGGCGCTGGACATATCGAAAGGCTTTCGATAGAGTCTGGCACAAAGCTTTGATTTCCAAACTTCCCTCATTCGGAATCTATCTTTCTCTCTGTGGCCTTCTCTCTGATTTCCTTTCTGGTCGTTCTATAGCAGCTGTTGTAGACTGCCACCGTTCATCCTATAAATCTATTAATAGTGGTGTTCCTCAAGGATCTGTCCTATCCCCAACACTTTTTCTCCTTTTCATTAATGATCTTCTCTCTATTACTTCATCTCCTATCCACTCTTATGCTGATGACTCCACAATTCATTACTCTTTTCATTTTGAACGGCGCCCTCCCAGCAACAGTTAATAGAGGCAAGGAGGGTGGCCTTGGAGCAACTAACATCTGATCTATCTCTCATTTGAAATTGGGGCAGAGAAAACATGGTCGTTTTCAATGCCTCAAAAACTCAATTCCTCCATCTCTCTACTCGACACAAACTTCCACACAACTTCGATATCTTCTTCGAAAACACGCAACTCAAACCTTCATCTCTCCTTAATATTCTAGGTGTTTCTTTTTCTCGTGATCTTTCTTGGAAAGATCACATTACATCTCTTTCTAAACAAGCTTCTAGGAGGTTGGGTGTTCTGAGGCGCCTTCAGTATTTCTTCACACCACCCCAGTTGCTTGCTCTGTATAGGGGTGTTGTTCGCCCCTGTATGGAGTATGCGTCACACATCTGGGGTGGTTCCACTCATACAGCTCTCCTGGAAAAGGTGGAGTCTAGAGCTTTTCGCCTTATCAACTCTCCTGCTCTCACTAATTCTCTCCAATCTTTTTCTGCCCGTCGAAATCTTGCGTCACTCTCTCTATATTATCGCTATTACAATGGACACTGTTCTTCCGAACTCTCTCGTCGCATATCTCCTCCATTGAAGAAGAGTTCGTGCGACTCGTCTTTCTACACAGTCTCATCCTTTCTCTGTCCAACTCTCTGACCCCAGACTTAACCGCTATGCTCAATCTTACATGTACTCTGCTGGTAAAGTCTGGAACGCACTTCCTTCATCTATTTTCCCAACTTCCTATGACTTAGCATCTTCAAACGCCGTGTATCAGGTCATGTCGGCCTTTGATTTGACCATGTTCCCGACTTTCCCCCCAACTCTGGTGGAACATTAGTAGGCCTCTGGCCTTTGCCCACCAGAGGTGAAAAAAAAAAAAATATATATATAATATATATTATATATATATATATATATATATATATATATATATATATATATATATATATATATATATATATATATATATATATATATATATATATATATATATATATATATATATATATATATATATATATATATATATATATATATATATATATATATATATATATATATATATATATATATATATATATATATATATATATATATATATATATATATATATATATATATATATATATATATATATATATATATATATATATATATATATTATATATATATATATATATATATATATATATATATATATATATATATATATATATATATATATATATATATATATATATATACTTCTCTATTTCGGAATCAATCCTTGTCCTTGTGACCTCTCTAATTTCCTTTCCGGTCGTTCTATAGCAGCTGTTGTAGACGGCAACTGTTCTTCCTTTAAATCTATTAATAGTGGTGTTCCTTAAGGATCTGTCCTATCCCCAAATCTTTTTTTGATTTTCATCAATGACCTCTATTACTTCGTCTCTTATCCACTCCTATGGAGATGACTCCACCCTTCATTATTCCTTTCACGCCCAACAGCAGTTAATAGACTCAAGGAGGGTAGCCTTGTAGCGACTTACTTCTGATCTTTCACGTATTTCAAATTGGGGCAAAGAAAACATGGTATTTTTCAATGCCTCAAAAACTCAATTCCTTCATCTCTCCACTCGACACAATCTTCCACACAACTATGATATCTTCTTTCGAAAACACACAACTTAAACCTTCATCTGTTCTTAATATTCCTGGTGTATCTTTTTCTCGTGATCTTTCTTAGAAAGATCACATTACTTCTCTTCCTAAACAAGTTTCTAAGAGGTTGGATGTTCTGAAGAGCTTCTAGAATTACTTCACATCACCCAATTGCTTGCTCTCTATAATGGATGTTATTCGCCCTTCATGTATGCACATCTGGGGTATTCCACTCATACAGCTCTACTTGAGAAGGTAGAGTCTAGTGGTTTTCGTCTTATCAACTCTCCTACTCTTACTAACTCTCTCCAATCTTTTTCTGCCCGTCGAATTATTGCGTAACTCTCTCTATACTATCGCTATTACAATGGCACTGCTCTTCAGAACTCTCATCGCATGTTCCCTCCATTGAGAAGACCTCGTGCGACGCGCCTTTCTACACAGTCTCATCCTTTCTCTGTCCAACTCTCAGACCCCAGACTTAACCGCTATGCTCAATCTTTCGTATACTCTACAGGTAAAGTCTAAAGCACACTCACTTTATCTGTTTTCCAAACTTCCTTTGAACTGCATATATTCAAACGCACTGTATCTGTACATGTCGGTCTCCATCGACCAGGATAGGGTTTTTCTCAACTCTGGTGGAATTCGGTAGAACTCCAGTCTTTGTTCACCGGAGGAGAAGTGAAAAAAAAGTATAGGTTACTTGAAATGTAAAAAAACAATCCCAAGTATTGATTTTAAACTAATTTATTTCCATTTCTGTATATTAAATTACTTTGCTTTTAAACCGAAGAAATTTCTTAAAATGAAATGAGAATAATAATAATAATAATAATAATAATAATAATATAATAATAATAATAATAATAATAATAATAATAATAATATAAATAACAATAATATAATAATAATAATAATAATAATAATAATAATAATAATAATAATAATAATAATAATAATAATAATAATAATAATAATAATAATAATAATAATAAATAATAATAATAATAATAATAATAATAATAATAATAATAATAATAATAATAATAATAATAATAATAATAATAATAATAATAATAATAATAATAATCAATAATAATAATAATAAATAATATCAATAATAATTATAAAAATAATAATAATAATAATTTTAAAAAACACTAATCTATTAATCTTAAATTTAGAATTTAAATTTTTTTACTATTCAATTTCTCTTTCAAAGTTTATTTCAAGTCTCGAATTAGGAAACATTTAGACAGTACATTAAATCGAACGTATCTGAGAAGATAAAAGCTTTCGTTCATTTGGTTAAAAAAGATATTGGAAAGACTAGTTATATAAAATAATTATCAAAATGGGTTAAGGAAGATATTAGAAAGACAAATTATATAAAATAATTGTCAAAATGGGTTATGGAAGATATTGGAAAGACAAATTATATAAAATAATTATCAAAATGGGTTAAGAAAGATATTGAAA
>SEYY01007367.1:12500-25000 GCA_009176605.1 Armadillidium nasatum
ATTATTATTATTATTTATTATTATATTATTATTATTATTATTATTATTATTATTATTATTATTATTATTATTATTATTATTATTATTATTATTATTATTCTCATTTCATTTTAAGAAATTTCTTCGTTTTAAAAGCAAAGTAATTTAATATACAGAAATAGAAATAAATTAGTGTAAAATCAATACTTGGGATTGTTTTTTTACATTTCAAGTAACGTATATTTTTTTTCACTTCTCCTCCGGTGAACAAAGACTGGAGTTCTACCGAATTCCACCAGAGTTGAGAAAAACCCTATCCTGGTCGATGGAGACCGACATGTACATATACAGTGCGTTTGAATATATGCAGTTCAAAGGAAGTTGGGAAAACAGATAAAGGGAGTGTGTTCCAGACTTTACCTGTAGAGTATACGAAAGATTGAGCATAGCGGTTAAGTCTGGGGTCTGAGAGTTGGACAGAGAAAGGATGAGACTGTGTAGAAAGGCGCGTCGCACGAGGTCTTCTCAATGGAGGGAACATGCGATGAGAGGTTCTGAAGAGCAGTGCCCATTGTAATAGCGATAGTATAGAGAGAGTTACGCAATAATTCGACGGGCAGAAAAAGATTGGAGAGAGTTAGTAAGAGTAGGAGAGTTGATAAGACGAAAACCCCTAGACTCTACCTTCTCAAGTAGAGCTGTATGAGTGGAAATACCCCAGATAAGTGAAGGGGCGAATAACATCCATATAGAGAGCAAGCAATTGGGGTGATGTGAAGTAATTCTAGAAGCTCTTCAGAACATCCAACCTCTTAGAAACTTGTTTAGGAAGAGAAGTAATGTGATCTTTCTAAGAAAGATCACGAGAAAAAGATACACCAGGAATATTAAGAACAGATGAAGGTTTAAGTTGTGTGTTTTTCGAAGAAGATATCATAGTTGTGTGGAAGATTGTGTCGAGTGGAGAGATGAAGGAATTGAGTTTTTGAGGCATTGAAAAATACCATGTTTTCTTTGCCCCAATTTGAAATACGTGAAAGATCAGAAGTAAGTCGCTACAAGGCTACCCTCCTTGAGTCTATTAACTGCTTGTTGGGCGTGAAAGGAATAATGAAGGGTGGAGTCATCTCCATAGGAGTGGATAAGAGACGAAGTAATAGAGAGGTCATTGATGAAAATCAAAAAAAGATTTGGGGATAGGACAGATCCTTAAGGAACACCATTATTTATATATTTAAAGGAAGAACAGTTGCCGTCTTAAACAGCTGCTATAGAACGACCGGAAAGGAAATTAGAGAGGTCACAAGGACAAGGATTGATTCCGAAATAGAGAAGTTTATATATATATATATTATATATATATATATATATATATATATATATATATATATATATATATATATATATATATATATATATATATATATATATATATATATATATATATAATATATATATATAATATATATATATATAATATATATTATAAATATAATATAATATATATATATATATATAATATATAAATATATATTATATATATATATAATATATATATATATATATATATATATATATATATATATATATATATATATATATATATATATATATATATATATATATATATATATATATATATATATATATATATATATATATATATATATATATATATATATATATATATATATATATATATATATATATATATATATATATATATATATATATTCATATATTTTCACTCTGGTGGGCAAAGGCCAGAGGCCTACTAATGTTCCACCAGAGTTGGGGGGAAAGTCGGGAACATGATCAAATCAAAGGCCGACATGACCTGATACACGGCGTTTTGAAGATGCCTAAGTCAGAGGAAGTTGGGAAAAATAGCTGAAGGAAGTGCGTTCCAGACTTTACCAGCAGAGTACATGTAAGATTGAGCATAGCGGTTAAGTCTGGGGTCAGAGAGTTGGACAGAGAAAGGATGAGACTGTGTAGAAAGACGAGTCGCACGAACTCTTCTAAATGGAGGAGATATGCGACGAGAGAGTTCGGAAGAACAGTGTCCATTGTAATAGCGATAATATAGAGAGAGTGACGCAAGATTTCGACGGGCAGAAAAAGATTGGAGAGAATTAGTGAGAGCAGAAGAGTTGATAAGGCGAAAAGCTCTAGACTCCACCTTTTCCAGGAGAGCTGTATGAGTGGAACCACCCCAGATGTGTGACGCATACTCCATACAGGGGCGAACAACACCCCTATACAGAGCAAGCAACTGGGGTGGTGTGAAGAAATACTTGAAGGCGCCTCAGAACACCCAACCTCTTAGAAGCTTGTTTAGAAAGAGATGTAATGTGATCTTTCCAAGAAAGATCACGAGAAAAAGAAACACCTAGAATATTAAGGAGAGATGAAGGTTTGAGTTGCGTGTTTTCGAAGAAGATATCGAAGTTGTGTGGAAGTTTGTGTCGAGTAGAGAGATGGAGGAATTGAGTTTTTGAGGCATTGAAAACGACCATGTTTTCTCTGCCCCAATTTCAAATGAGAGATAGATCAGAGGTTAGTTGCTCCAAGGCAACCCTCCTTGCCTCTATTAACTGTTGCTGGGAGGGGCGCCGTTCAAAATGAAAAGAGTAATGAATTGTGGAGTCATCAGCATAAGAGTGGATAGGAGATGAAGTAATAGAGAGAAGATCATTAATGAAAAGGAGAAAAAGTGTTGGGGATATGACAGATCCTTGAGGAACACCAATATTAATAGATTTATAGGATGAACGGTGGCCGTCTACAACAGCTGCTATAGAACGACCAGAAAGGAAATCAGAGAGAAGGCCACAGAGAGAAAGGATAGATTCCGAATGAGGGAAGTTTGAAAATCAAAGCTTTGTGCCAGACTCTATCGAAAGCCTTCGATATGTCCAACGCCACAGCAAAAGATTCACCGAAATGCCGAAGAGCGGAGGACCAAGAGTCAGAGAGAAGGGAAAGGAGATCACCAGTAGAGCGTTTCTTTCGAAAGCCATACTGGCGATCTGAGATAAGATTAGAAGAATTGAGATGTTTCCAAATCTTCCTGTTAAGGATAGATTCGAAAACTTTAGAAAGAATGGAGGTTAAAGAAATTGGACGATAGTTAGAGGGTTGAGAGGGGTCCCCCTTCTTCGGCACAGGCTGAATGAGCGCACGTTTCCAGCAAGAAGGGAAGGTTGAAGTAGAAAGACATAGACGAAATAGTTTACCAAGGCAAGGTGCAAGCTCGGAAGCACAAGTTTTGAGAACCACAGGAGGAATACCATCAGGACCGTAAGCCTTCTTAGTATGTTAAGCTCAGAGAGAGCAGAAATGACGTCTTTAGAAGAAATTATAATTTTAGGCATAAATGAGTTGCAGGGGGTTGAAGGAGTAGGAACAGCTCAGGAATCGTCTAAGGTTGAATTTAAGGCAAAAGTTTGAGCAAAGAGTTCAGCTTTAGAGGAAGGCAAAACGGCAGTTGAACCGTTAGAAGATACTAGAGGAGGGAAAGAGGAAGAAGCAAAGTTAGAGTTGACATTTTTTTTTTGCAAAAGGCCAGAAAGAGCGAAATGAAGAGGAGCCAGAAATATTATTGCATTTGCGACGGAGAAAAGAGTTTTTGGTGTCTCGAAGAATAGATTTTGCACGATTCCGGGATGAAATATAAGTTGCGTGAGTTTCTGGAGTTTGAAGACGACGGTAATCCCAGAAGGCAGCATCCCTGCAGCGGATAGCACGAGAACAAGCAGTGTTAAACCAAGGTTTATTAGGTTTAGTGGAAGGGAAAGAATATGGAATGTACGCCTCCATGCCAGAGAGAATCACCTCGGTTATGCGCTCTGCACACTCAGAGGGACCCCTCCCACGGAAACAGTAATCATTCCATGGAAAATCAGAAAAGTACGACCGCAAGTCAGACCAGTTAGTGGCACCGAAATGCCAGAAACGTCTCCTCGCCGAAGTCGGGGGCCGTTCTTGCGGAAGACTTGAAGAGACAGGACAAGATACGGAGATAAGAAGATGATCGGATGAACCCAGAGGGGGAAAGAGTTTAACAGTATAAGGAGAAGGATTATAAGTTAGAAAAAGGTCTAAAATATTGGGTTCATCACCAAGACGGTCAGGGATACGGGTAGGGAGATACACCAACTGCTCAAGGTTGTTCTGGATAGAAAATTGGAAGGCGAGTTCACCAGCTGGATCATGAGAACTAGATGAAAGCCATTGGCGGTGGTGAACATTGAAATCACCTAAAATGATGATTTCGGAGAAAGGAGAAGAAGAAAGAATGTGTTCTATTTTGGAGTTAAGATAGTCGAAGAATTTTGGATAGTCTGTAGAGTTAGGAGATAAGTAGACAGAACAAATGAATTTAGTAGTAGAGTTGCAAGAAAGTTTAAGCCATAAAGTAGAGAATTCAGAAGACTCCAAATTAGAGACACGAGAACAGACAACAACATTGCGCACATATGCGCAACTTCCGCCTTTGGCTGAAAATTGATGATAGAGACAGTAGGAGGAAACAGAGTAGGGTTTGCTGTCAGAGCACTCAGACACCTGAGTTTCAGTTAAGAACAAGAGATGAGGTCTAGAAGAAGAGAGGTGGTGTTCGACAAAGTGGAAGATTAGAAAAAAGACCGCGAATGTTGCAGAAATTAATGAAAAAGGAAGACCGTGCACCAGGGCAAATCGGCTTAGAGGTCTTGGTGGCGCCAACCCCATCACCGGAGGCCACCAACTCCCAAGTGGTGATGTGGGAAGGAGTTGATGAGGGGCTATATTTGGAATCCGCCCTTCTTGGATTCTCCGAGGCAGATTTTTGTTTTGCCATTTTTATTAATTTAATAGGTAATGTAAGTGTAAGCGTTTGCAAATTTGTAGAGCACATGTGAAGAAGGAGGAAAGTTGGAGCATAGGCACTCCAGTGTGAGTCAAGGGTACACTAGAGACCTTCTGAGAAGATGAAACGCGAAAAGGAAACAGCCAAAGGGCGACGGAGTGAAACGGAATGGTCTAGCCCCTCCTATCACCCCGTGTGTTATATATATACATATATATATATATATATATATATATATATATATATATATATATATATATATATATATATATATATATATATATATATATATATATATATATATATATATATATATATATATATATATATATATATATATATATATAATATATATATATATATATATATATATATATATATATATATATATATATATATATATATATATATATATATATATATATATATATATATATATATATATATATATATATATATATATATATATATATATATATATATATATATATATATATATATATATATATATATATATATATATATATATATATATATATATATATAGTATATATATATGTATAAGTTAGCTATATTGAATCGAACCAGGGCCCTATAGCATAAAAGCATATATATATATATATATATATATATATATATATATATATATATATATATATATATATATATATATATATATATATATATATATATATATATATATATATATATATATATATATATATATATATATATATATATATATATATATATATATATATATATATATATATATATATATATATATATATATATATATATATATATATATATATATATATATATATATATATATATATATATATATATATATATATATATATATATATATATATATATATATATATATATATAATATATATATATATATATATATATATAATATATATATAGGATCTTCCTCGAAAGATCCCACTGATAAGATAAAGTCCTACCTGGGGGAAGGTGATTATTATTGTTATTATATATATATATATTATATATATATATATATATATATATATATATATATATATATATATATATATATATATATATATATATATATATATATATCAGCTCTATTGATAAAATTTCGGAGACCAATATAAAATCTACCAGAGATGTGAACAATTATTTTCACATTTTTTTTATGCTACATCCGTTGAAAAGTTAATGCCCTAATAACTTCCACAGCAGCTGAGAAATAATAAACCAAAGTCAAATTAAAAGCCAATATGCCACGATACACGGAGTCTGAAATTTTGTCAGCTATTAAGTTGAGGGAATTTTGAAAAATAAATAAGGGTAGTGTTATCCAGTCTATACTTGTTGAGTACGTGTAAAATTGAATATAAAGAATTAATTAAGTCTGGACCAAAAAGTTATACAGGAGAAAGATAAGATTGTGTGAAAAGGCGAGTCAAGAGAACTCTCCTTAAAGGGGGAACATATAAGACAACAAACTCTGTAGAGCAGTGTCTGTTATAAAAACGATAGTTTATGGAGAGTGATTCTACATTTCAACGGAAAGAATGAGATTGAAAAGCTTGCGAGAATAGGTGAATTATAAAGGCGAAAATCAGTAGATTCTACCTTGTAAAGGAGAGTAGCATTTAAGAGACTACTGTATACTCTATTGGGCGATTAACACTCCTATTAGGTGAAAGCAACATGGGTGGTGAGATGCTTCTAAAACGCCTCAAAACAACTACCCCTTAAAACTTTGTTAGGAGGAAAAATAATGTGATGCTGCTAAGAAAGATCAGGAAAAAAAAGAAGCATCAGTAAAAATAAAAAGCAGAAGAAGGAGCTAGTTGTGGGTTTTCGAAGATTATATAGTTGTGTGGAAGATTATGTCTAGTAAATTGATTGATGTAAGATCTGGGTTTTGAGAAAGCGACCATTTTTTCTTACCCCAACTAAAGATACGAGAAAGATAAGAGTGAAGTTTAGAAATCAAAGCTTTGCCCTAAACTCTATCGAAGCTTTCAATATGTCTAGATCTGAAGCACTATTCTCACCGAAGTTCCGAATATCTGAGGACCAAAAGTCAGAAAACAAGAGAATGAATATCATCAGTTGAGCATTCCTTTCTGAAACCAAACTGAAAATCTAAAATAAGATTATAAGGTATGTTTCCAAATGTATCTATTAAAGTTTGATTTGAAAACATTACAAAAAGGACAAAGGTTAAAGCAATCAGACAATACTTGGAAGGATGAAATAAGTCCCCCTTATTTGATACAAACTTAATTCGCGTAATCTTCCAGCAGAAAGGGAAGGTTGAAGCTGATAGTCAGAGGCGTAACAGATCATCGAGGTAACGTTTGACCTCAAGACGACAAGTATTAAGAACTACAGGAATTACACCATCAGAACAACAATCCTTTTTGATATTAATCTTAGAGCGAGTAGATATAACATTTTTTGAAGAAATTATAATATTGGGAATAAAGAGTTTGAGGGGGAGGAGAATATATATATATATATATATATATATATATATATATATATATATATATATATATATATATATATATATATATATATATATATATATATATATATATATATATATATATATATATATATATATATATATATATATATATATATATATATATATATATATATATATATATATATATATATATATATATATATATATATATATATATATATATATATATATATATATATATATATATATATATTCTGACATCCCTCCTCCTACTCCTTCTCCTCTCAGGTGTCCCATGTCTCTGCCTGTAATTACTCATGATCAGGTGCATGGGATCCTGAAATCTATGAACGTCAGGAAGGCCAGTGGCCCGGATGGCATTCCCCTCGTGTTCTGAGGGAGTGTGCTTCCGAGTTGGCGCCTGTCCTCGTTCAGCTCTACTCTCTATGCCTTAATACTAATACTTTTCCTCAATGCTGGAAGCGTGCGTTTGTTCAACCGATCCCGAAAAAAGGTAGTCGCTCTGACCCTTCTAACTATCGACCTATAGCTCTCACCTGTGTTCTATCTAAAATTTTTGAAACTCTTCTCAACTCTCATTTCCTGGATCATTTGGAGTCTCATTCTTTTCTTCTGATCACCAGTATGGCTTTCGTCGCTCGAGGTCAACTGGTGACATACTTTCCTATCTTACTGATCTATGGTCTTCTGCCCTTAGGGACTTCGGGGAGTCTTGTGTGGTGGCGCTTGACATATCCAAGGCTTTTGACCGGTGTGGCATGCGTCACTGCTCTCCAAGCTCCCCTCCTTTGGGTTTCCTCCTTCTCTTTGCTTACTATTGTCTAGTTTTCTCTCAGATCGTTCCATTTCGGCAGTTGTAGATGGAGCGACCTCTTCCTCCTTTTCTGTCAACTGTGGTGTTCCTCAGGGTTCTGTTTTATCTCCAACCTTATTCTTACTTTTCATTAACGATCTTTTCCACTGCACTTCTAACTCTGTTCACTCTTATGCTGATGATTCAACTCTGCATTCTTCTACTCATTTCAAATCTGCTCCTCTTTTGCTTCTAGAGTTGCTTCTCGTCTTCAACTTTCCAATTCTATTCTTGCCGATCTGGATGGGATTTCCCGGTGGGGTCATAGCAACCTTGTGAAATTCAAATTCTTTAAAAACTCAACTTCTTCACATCTCCCTCTCAAAAACACCTCCTAACTTTCCTATCCTCTTCGATGGCTCTCCCGTCTCACCTGTAAATAACATTAACATTCTTGGTCTAAACATAAACAACAAACTATCTTGGAAACCTCATATCACAATGGTTGCTAAAGCGGCCTCTAAGAAGCTGGGAGTTCTGTTCAGATTGCGAGAATTTTTCTCTTCTGAACAGTTACTCCAAATATATAAGGGTCTGATTCGTCCTTGTATGGAGTACTGTTCTCACATTTGGGGGGGCTCCGGCTCCTCCTCTCTTCTGGATAGGGTTGAGTCAAAAGCTAAAAATTAATTAACTGTCCCCTACTTTCAAACTCTCTTGACCCTCTGTCTCTGCGACGTGACGTTGGCGCGCTATCTCTTTTCTATAGGTACTACAATGGCAGGTGCTCGAGAGAATTGGCCTCTCCACCATTGCGTCGTCCTCGTTGCACAAGGGGTGCCCTGCTTTCTCACCAATTTTGTGTGGACGTAGGAAATCCCAGGTTAGCCCGTTGTGGTACCTCTTTCTTTCCAGCCACCTCTATTCTGTGGAACTCTCTACCTTCATCTAT
This sequence comes from Armadillidium nasatum, assembly GCA_009176605.1. Classification (NCBI taxonomy): domain Eukaryota; kingdom Metazoa; phylum Arthropoda; class Malacostraca; order Isopoda; family Armadillidiidae; genus Armadillidium; species Armadillidium nasatum. Next base: position 21,580 of record SEYY01007367.1, read on the forward strand.
TTTTCCTTCTGTATTTAACCTTCCACTCTTCAAGGCTTCCGTCTGCGCCCACCTGAGGGTTGTGCGTTAGGTGTGTGTGTGTTTAAGTGAGCTTTCTCTATGTGTGTGTGCCCCCTCCTTGAAAAGGGCTCTGCCCGTGAGCGGTGGCTTTCTGTAAAAAAAAAAAAAAAAAATATATATATATATATATATATATATATATATATATATATATATATATATATATATATATATATATATATATATATATATATATATATATATATATATATATATATATATATATATATATATATATATATATATATATATATATATATATATATATATATATATATATATATATATATATATATATATATATATATATATATATATATATATATATATATATATATATATATATATATATATATATATATATATATATCTTTAAGAATAGAAATTGAGACAAAAGACTGAGAGAATAATTCATTTTCGGCGAAACATAAAAGTGAAATTGAGCTTCGAAAGATAATAGAGGAAGGATGAGGAAAAAGAAAAGTTAGAGTTTTTATCTTCTGCAAAATTCCAGATAGAGGGAAGGGAAAAGGAGCTAGAAAGATCACTGAATTATTTACTAGAGGAAAGATTATTTTTGTGTCATTGAGGATAGATCTACCGCGATTCCAGAAGGAAATATTAGTTATATGATTTTCTTGAATTTGAAGACTACTGTAATTCCTAAAGACAGAATACCTGATGCGAACATCACGAGAACAAGCAGAATTAAATCAAAACTTATAAGCTTATGGGAAAGAATATTGAATGTAAGTCTCCCTGCTAGAGAAAATCACCTAAGTTTTTCTTTTTGAGCTCTCCGGAGGATCTTTCCGGTCAGAGCATTAATTATTTCAAGAAAATCAAATTATTACTGCTGCAAAGCCGAGAGTTAGCAGAACCAAAGTACCATAATCTTTCCCTTGCAGTTGAGGGTGGTTTTTCTCTCAGCAGGCTAGAAGTGGTAGAACAGGATGCAAAATAACTGCTTTCTCTATTCACATATGAGATACTTGAAAGATCAGAGATCTGCTGTCATATGGTCACCCAGTTAGAAATACTAACTTGCTTTCTTAAAGTTTTCCCAGAAAAAATGCTTAATAGGAATCGTCTTGAGATTCTGCAGTACCAATAGGAAATCCGAAAATTCCCATTTAAAATTTTCCAACACGAAAATTTCCTATTGGTGCTTGCATTCAACCAAACAAACATTTTTCTTGGTATATAACACATCTTTACCAGTGGATTCAGATTTCTTCTTATGGAATTGACTTTAAGAACCACTGAAGAAATTCCGATTGGAAATTTAAAATTTCAAATCTTAAAAAAGAAAAATGGATCCCAAGATTTTAAGCAATGGTCTAAACAGATTCAGTAGAAAAATTTTTGAGAACAAATGAGAATATTAAATTAGATTTCAATATGAAGAAAAGAATTAAAGTCAGAGTCTTCGGGATATCTGTTGACTGGTAACGAAATAATGTGAAGATTGATTTTAATGAAATATAGAAAAACAGTAGGTTATAAACTAAACCTTTTGAACCACCATTTAATATATTTATATATATATATAATATATATATATATATATATATATATATATATATATATATATATATATATATATATATATATATATATATATATATATATATATATATATATATATATATATATATATATATATATATAGGGATGGAGTGAAGTATCGGTATCGGTATCGGTATCGGCAAGTATCGGCATATTTTCCGATACCGGTATCGGTATCGGTATCGGTATCGAGCTTTCAGGTATCGGTATCGGTATCGGCTAAAAATGACCGATACCATACCGATACCGATACCAGATTTTTGGCCAAATTGCACAAGAGTGGCCATTCATAACTCAAAAACTACTAAGCCTACACTAAAAAGAATTATATTTTTCTAATCCTTGTCGAATTTACAGTAAGAAAATTAAAAAAAAAAAAGCAAAAATTTTAGAATAATTACGTAAATTTTAGTTATTTAATACTAAATAATCAAAAACTACTAACCCTACACTAAAAATCGTCTACAGGAAAAGTAGTCGACAATATCATCATCACTCACGGGTCGGGGGGTACGGGGGGCAGAGCCCCCCTTAGACATAGGCTTCGTTTTTTAAATATTTAAGTGCTTAAAACTGCAACATCCATTTTTTAAACATAAATAACTAAAATTTACGTAATTATTATATAATTTTTCCTTTTTTTTCTTATTTTCTTACTGTAAATTCGACAAGGATTCCAAAAATATAATCCTTTTTAGTGTAGGCTTAGTAGTTTTTGAGTTATGAATGGCCACTCTTGTGCAATCTGACCCAGATTTTTTTCATCCCTTTGGCTTAATTAAATGGTGTAATTTTTAATTAATATTACGTAATATTTTGAAACGTCATTTCGCGATAATTTTCTTTCCAGAACATTGATATGTTGCTTGCTATTTACTTTTTACCATTTGGTTTGTTTTCTTAAATATTTTATTTTATTTTAATCCTTGATTAATCCGTTAGTAACATATTAATATAAAAAAAAAAAAAAATGATATAATGATATATATATATATATTAATATAATAATATATATATATATATATATATATAATATATATATATATATATATATATATATATATATATATATATATATATATATATATGCGGGTGTATGTGTGTGTGTGTAGGGGAGAACGTAGAGCCGTCCAAAGCGATGCAAGTACCCTTTATTGGGCATAATTCGGGGAGTGACGGTATAGTCTAGACCAGCGGTTCTCAACCTGGGGTACGCCTGCTATCGATTAGGGGTACAAAAAAAATATATGGATTAAGTAAAAAAGAATGTAAAAGGAAAAAATTAATAGAATATAGATTATAGAATATCAAATTACGAAATTAAATTATTGTTCTATATATTTATATATATATATATATATATATATATATATATATATATATATATATATATATATATATATATATATATATATATATATATAAATTGGATTTGTGTGTGTACGAAGGGGTACGGAAGGAAAAAAAGGTTGGGAACCGCTGGTCTAGACCATTCCGTTTCACTCCCTAGCCCTTTGGTTCGTTCCTTTTCGCGTTTCACCTTCTCAGAGGGTCTCTAGTGTACCCTCGCCTCATATTGGAGTGTCTATGCTCCCACTTCTCCTTCCCCCTACTCCCTTCTCATGTTCCAAATTTACAAGCTCTTACTCGTACATTACCTTTATAATAAAAATAAATAATTTTTTTTTAAAAAAAAAAAAAAAAGTGAAATTCAAAGCAGCCTCAGAGATGCTTCGAGGAGCTTCATCCAAAGAATGCCCCTCATCCACTCCTCACCCCATTATCACCTGAG
>SEYY01007367.1:30000-36892 GCA_009176605.1 Armadillidium nasatum
AATGTGTAGGTCGATATGTCGATGATGTGTTTGCTGCCATCCCCACCTCAATCAATCTCACAACCATTTTAAACCACATAAATAGCATTCACCCAAATATTCAATTCACTGTAGAAACCCCACCCGCTACTCAAAACTCCTTACCTTTCTTAGATACACTTATCATATGGGACCATACCACCAAACCATCATACACAATATATAGAAAACCCACATCTTCACCAAGCTACTTACACTGGTATTCAGCACACTCCAAAAAATATTAAAATAGCCACCCTTTCATCACTTTATCTCCGTGCATTTAAAATCTGTTCCCCTGCCTACTTAAAAACTGAAAATGATTTCTTAAAAAACACTTTCAAAAAACTACAATACCCTACATACATCATTAATAAATCATACAATAAAGCTAAAACAAAATTCTACTCAATAGAAACTAACAAAAACAACACAAAAAACTTTCTACCTATACCCCACATAAACACACAACATATTAAAAAAGTCATTCCACAAAACATAACCCTGGTACCTTCAAACAACATTATATTAAAAAAGGTCCTTAAACCCCCTAAATCTCCTAACCCAAACCCCCCCTGCATATATCACATCCCTTGCTCCAATTGCAACCTAAAATACATAGGTGAAACTACAGACTTTAAGAGAAGACAATATCAACATAAACACGATTTAAATATAGACAATCAAAACTCCGCTCTCACTCAACATAGACAAAATAAAAACCACTTCATAAACCTTAACAATAGTGGAATCATCAAAAACATAAATAATTATAATAAAAGAAGAATTGCTGAATCCTTCTGCATAAATAATATCCCAAACTATAATCAAAACACCGGAGACTACAAAATAGATCAATTACAAAACTCCATGATGCTCCAGTCACCCTACTACAAAAACTTAATCAACAACCAACCATAGTATTGGACGACATGAGAAACATTCTACAGAGCAGCCACATCATTTCAACCTGAAAGAGGCTTCTAACAGGAAGCGAAAGCTTGTTGAAGATATATTGTTGTTCCGTTGGTATGTAGTAACAAAGTGTAATTTTAGTGATGTGCATTGGTTAATCTTAGGGTTTATTAACAAATAATATATATATATTATATATATATATATATATATATATATATATATTATATATATATATATATATATATATATATATATATATATATATATATATATATATATATATATATACTCGAAATTTAAAATTTAATCAAAATTTTTAATAAAAAAAAATACTACCATTCTCTTCTCTGATACGAAAAAAAAATTGCAGAAGTCACCGAAGCAAAAAGACTATTGACTGAAATTCTTTTCCTATGCTTAATATTTTTCTGCCATTCTTTTTTATGTTCTTGTCGCAAAATTCCCTTTCGGTCGTTCAAATTCGAGGTTTCAATATTTCATGTTGGAAATGTTGGAAACCTTTTGTGTCAACGTCGCTTGGAAAACACACAATTGAAACTGATTCTCAGTCCGACCAATTTTTTCCATAGCTGTCAACTGCAATGAAATAAATGAATATATATATATATATATATATATATATATATATATATATATATATATATATATATATATATATATATATATATATATATATATATATATATATATATATATATATATATATATATATATATATATATATATATATATATATATATATATATATATATATATATATATATATATATATATATATATATATATATATATATATATATATATATATATATATATATAGGGCATGTCGGCCTTCATTTACAATTGATAATCTAGCTCGACCTGGCCGACCTCACGCTCTTTTCTGAGACCATTTTCTGCAATATTGATAGCCCAGGCTTCTTCCTTATCCCTTTTTGGAGGTTCAGTCCTACTTCCTGGGAGTATACCCCTACTTAGGGGGTGGTATAGCCGCAGCACCCCATTTTTACAGCCTTTTTCCAGACTCCGTTTTGCGAGTTCAGTTCCACCTGGAAGGATATACACCCTCTCTCTCCTCCTTCCTCTGCCACTCTCCCCCGCAGAGGGGTTGGTGGCGTAGCCACAGCACCGCATTTTTCAACCTTTTTCCTGTCTCTGTTTAAAAGATTTAGCCACATCTCGGAGACGTATGCTCAAGCCTTTACAACCTTTCCTCTTCTCCCCTTAGGGGCTAATGGCGAAGCCAGGCACCCCATTTTTCTCGATCTTTTTCATGACTTCATTTTGAGAATTTGCTCTTATTTGGGCTTCTTCATTGAGATTATTTTGGTAGCGAAGCCTTCAAGTTGAACAAACTGATTATTAAGCATTATTAGATGTTTTGGACCTCATCTACTCCTTTTAGAGGATTACTCTAACCCAATCCCCAACTCACATCCCACCCTCTCTCCTTCCTGGAGGGCTTCCTGAACGGAAGCATGTGACACAACAGCCCCTTCCGTCATTTTTTTATACATAAACGGTTTCGTATTTATGACAGTCACCTTTAGCCTAAACCTTCAAATACTTAATCGCTAATCACATATGACCTCTTCCAGCTGCCAATACCTTCTTTATTTCAAATTTGGCCGGAGAAGAATTCGATCGCCGATCCTCAAAAATGGAAATTCATGATGTTACCACTGTTCGCAGAAAGTTTTCCAATGAAAGAATAAAATTATTCTTTTAAGTAATGTAGAACGATTTTTCAAATTTCTAAATTTTCATTTTGCCCAACATTTATTTTTTACATTTTAAACCACATTTCATTCTTTGCATTTACATTTTATTTCACTATGAAAATATCATTATTCAATATTATTTAATATATTCTAAACTAATACCCGTTTTCTTCACAAATTTAAAATTAAATAATATTCATTATTTTTTTTTTTTACTTTTTATTTTCTTTAATTATTTAAAATAATTAAAAAATATATATACATATACATACAATATCCAAAACAATATACATATATATATATATATTATATATATATATATATATATATATATATATATATATATATATATATATATATATTAATATATATATATATATATATATATATATATAATATATATATTTTTTTTTTTTTTTTTTTTTTTTTTTTTTATTTTCTTTACATTTTAATTTTTTTTCTTTTTCTTTTTACTTTCAGCAATTTTTTATTTATTTGTCCTTTTTTCAATTTCTTGTTTAATTTTTAATTTTATTTTTATTTTTATTTCATTTCATTTTCATTTTTTTTTATTTTCAAAAATCTTTTTATATTTTTATTATTTTTATCTTTTATTTTGTACCTTTTTATTTTTTTTCGTTTTTAACGTTATTTTATGAAATAAAACATTAAAATATGTAAAGCGTATAATGACTCAGTCATTTTCCATCTAAGCTCACTTACTCACACGCACACACACAAGCAAAAACATACATCAACTCAATATTTTTTATCTTTCCTTTAACTTTTCTTTAAGATCCTAACCTTTATCATTTTACTCAGAAAATCTTTTTCTGTTTCACGAACTATAACTTTTATCATTTTAAGATCCCCATACCTTCCCTTCTGTACATCTCAACTTCTTCACTTTTACACAACCCAAATTTTTTCCGCTTCAGGATTCTCACCTTTTCCGTTTTAAGATCCCCTTACCTTCCCTTTTAAGCAACAGAACTTTTTAACTTTCATGCTCACAAATCTTTTCGGTTTTAAAATCTTTATATCTTCCCATGTGGACTTTTCAAGCAAACCTTTCGCACTTCACAAGCAACCTCCTCCTCCGTTTTAAGTCTCAGCCTTTACCTTTAGCTCATTAATGTGTAAAACAGTTACTTTATTATATAATAATACAACATATTATGAACGCGTGAAAGCATTGAGCTTGCTTAATACATGCGACGTTGATTTACGAAGTTAATATAACAACTCATTGCTTAATTTACTAAATAACTCATTGCATAAACAGCAACTCATTTGTAATTTTTATTCTTTTCTGACCTTATTTCATAACTGTAGTTTTAGGTTTTCCTAGGTCTTTGTCGTTTTTCTTTTAATTAACTTGTTTCATAACTGTAATGTTCAGGTTTATTTAATTTTTAATATGATTTCGTACCTGTAATTTAGGATTTATCTAGGTTGCTGTTTTTTCCTTTATGTAATTCTTACTTGGTGTTACTGATATTTGTTCTTCCCTGGTATGCACTAATTTTATGTTTTCAGTTTAAGTTTTATTTAGACTTTACAGCTTAATTTTATTTAGTTTTCATAATTTTTTTTTGTTCCTAATTTGTTTTGTTTTGGATTTCAATTTTATGTTTTCACTTTAAGTTTTATTTAGGCTTGTCAGTTTAATTTTTTTTAGGTTTCATAAATTATATATTCCTAATTTGTTTTGATTTGGATTTCAACTTTATTTTAAATTTTAAAGTTTCAATTCAAATATTTATTTTTGTTTTGAAATATGTCATAAGTGATTATCGAAAAGGTATTTGAAATTTTATGCTAAAGATAACTGTGATAAATTTGAAAACGTGTGATGTTCTCCATATCAAAAAGACGAAAGGGCTTTACCTTTACGTACCTCCTTTCACATCAAGAAAACCTACCAAAAAAGGAGCAAGGGTAGGACTATGAACTCAGGAATGATTTAGAAGAAAAATCTAAAGAGGAAGGTGAGGCCCGGAACATCCAATTAGGCTTAAGAATTAGTTTGGGATGATGGGGGCAGTACCCAAAACTTAGAGGCTAAGCCACCAAAATAATCTCAGAGAAAAATCTTGAATAACTGCAAACGCTCAAAATGAGGTCATGAAAGAGATCGAGAAAAATGAATTGCCGGGCTGCGGCATTAGCCCCTAATGAGTGAAGGGAAAAGGTGTCAGGGGCTAAGCATACCTCCGGGATGTGGCTGAACCTTCAAAACGGTGCCAGGAAAAAGGTCGAAATATGGAGAGATGTTGGTAGAATGAAGGGAAGGGAGAAGGTGTATATCACTCCGGGTATGGCTGAACTCTCAAAACAGGATCAGGAAAGAAGCTGAATAAGTGGGGTACACCCTACGGAAGTAGGGGCTGAGCTTCCAAAAAGAGGTCAGGAAGGAGCCTGGGTTTTGAACATTGAAGAAAAACTCTCACAAAAGAGCGTGAGGTCTACCTGGTCGAGCTATATTTGTAATTACAATCAAAGACCGACATGACATTTTGGCTGATGAAATTGTACTCTCTCTCTCTCTTTATATATATATATATATATATATATATATATATATATATATATATATATATATATATATATATATATATATATATATATATATATATATATATATATATATATATATATATATATATATATATATATATATATATATATATATATATATATATATATATATATATATATATATATATATATATATATATATATATATATATATATTATATATATATATATATATATATATATATATATATATATATATATATATATATATATATATATATATATATTATATATATATATATATATATATATATATATATATATATATATATATATATATATATATATATATATATATATATATATATATATATATATATATATATATATTATATATATATATATATATATATATATATATATAATATATATATATATATATATATATATATATATATATATATATATATATATTATATATATATATATATATATATATATATATATATATATATATATATATATATATATATATATATATATATATATATATAATATAATATTTTTTTTTTTTTTTTATGTCTCCTCCGGTGGGCAAAGGCCAGAGGCCTAACAAATCCACCGGAGTTGGGAAATCTAAAATCATGGTCCCGATTTCCAGACACACGGCGTTTGAAAGTATGCAAGTCAAAGGAAGTTGGGAAAACAAAAAAGGAGTTCCAGACTTTACCAGTAGAGTATGTAAGATTGAGCATACGGTTAAGTCTGGGGTCAGAGTTGGACAGAGAAAGGATGAGAATGTGTAGAAAGGCGTGTCGCACGAGCTCTTCTCAATGGAGGAGGTATGCAACGAGAGAGTACAGAAGAGCAGTGTCCGTTGTAATAGCGATAGTAAAGAGAGAGTGACGCAACAATTCGACGGGCAGAAAGTTGAAGAGAGTTAGTAAGAGCAGGAGAGTTGATGAGACGAAATGCCCTTGACTCCACCTTCTCTAAGAGAGCTGTATGTGTGAACCACCCCAGATGTCAAGCATACTCCATACAGGACGAACAAACCCCTATACAGAGCAAGCAACTGGGGTGGCGTGAAGTAATTCTGAAGGCGCCTCAGAACACCCAACCTCTTAGAAGCTTGTTTAGAAAGAGAAGTAATGTGATCTTTCCAAGAAAGATCACGAGAAAAAGAAACACCAAGAATATTAAGGACAGAAAGGTTGAGTGTGTTAAGAAGAAGATATCATAGTTGTGTGGAAGATTTTTCGAGTGGAAGATGGAGGAATGAGTTTTTGAGTTAAAACAACCATGTTCTCTGCCCAATTTGAAATACGGAAAAGAGGTTAGTTGCTCCAAGGCTACCCTTCTCGAGTCTATCAACTGCTGTTGGTGGGACGTTTTACAAAATGGAAGGAATAATGAGGGGGGATCATCAGCATAGGAGTGGATAGGAGATGAGGATAGAGAGAAGGTCATTAATGAAAGTAGAAAAAGTGTTGGTGATAAGTACAGAATGAGGAACAACTGTTAATAGATAAAAAGATGAACGGTGGCGTCTACAACAGTTGCTATGAACGACCGAAAGGAAATTAGCGAGAAGATCACAGAGAGAAGGATAAATACCGAAAGAGGGAAGTTTAGAAATCAAAGCTTAGTCCAGACTCTATCGAAAGGCTTTC
>SEYY01007368.1:5000-10000 GCA_009176605.1 Armadillidium nasatum
AAAGTTATGTTATTTATTACTGATAATAATTGGAATTTTAATTATAAAGTAATGATAATACAAGTAATAATATTTTTATATGAATGATAATAATAATAATAATAATAATAATTTAATAATAATAATAATAATAATAATAATAATAATAATAAAAATAATGACATGGTATACAGTTATACTGATTTAACTCATGCAACCTTGCATGTAGCTCAGTTTACTCTTTTTTTTTCTCATTGAAATTTTAGATCAGAAAAACAAAAGGAAATGAAGAATTGAATGAAAATAGTAAATCACATTAAAAATAAAAGCAATTTTTTTTGTGTAGAAGACAAAAGATTAAAACAAAATATTAAAATAATGTTTAAAAATCAAAAATTTTAAGAAATAAATAAGTAAATAACAATTGAATTAAAATGTAAAAAATGTAAAAAAGAAAAATTAAAATAAAAAAATTATGAAAGAATTTAAAAAAAAAATATTTTAAATTACATGTTATTCTACGAGTCTTAAGGGAACTTTATTTTTTATAGTTATGCATTTAATAATATATATATATATATATATATATATATATATATATATATATATATATATATATATATATATATATATATATATATATATATATATATATATATATATATATAAGAAAAGGAAATAGATAGAGGGAGAGGGTAATTGAAATGATTTTTAAATGCCGAATATTCTTATTAGAAATTACATTTCCATGAACAAATTGTTGCCTGAACGCTGCGAGACTGGAGACTAGCAAAGGAGGCCATGTTTTGTGGTGCAAAGATTTTCCATTTCTTTCTTGCTTAGAGATATCCTTTAATTTATTGTTAGGATATTATTATTATTGTTTCTCCAGACTATTCTCATTCTCTTTTATATTTTGCATTTTGAAAATAACTTCCTACAAATTGAATAATGAGCATAAAAATTGAACCTTAAGGCTTTGAAACTTTACTTGTTAGTGTTGAAATTTAGAAATAGAATCAAGAGCCTTGGCAAATTTTATATATATATATATATATATATATATATATATATATATATATATATATATATATATATATATATATATATATATATATATATATATATATATATATATATATATATATATATATATATATATATATATATATATATATATATATATATATATATATATATATATATATATATATATATATATATATATATATATATATATATATATATATATATATATATATATATATATATATATATATATATATAATATATATATATATATATATATATATATATATATATATATATATATATATATATATATATATATATATATATATATATATATATATATATATATATATATATATATATATATATATATATATATATATATTGTAGGATAAGGACTCAAAACCTGCCAAATATTTTGTAATTTACTGTAAATTACCATGTGATTTATGGTAATTTACAATAAATTATCATAAATCACAATTAAATAAAAAAGAAATGGGAAAATAAAAATGAAACCCATTCAAGAATAAATTTAAAATAAAAAGAGTAATAAATATCACCTAACCTAACACTTTCATTTTCCTCCCTTTTTTATATACATCATTATAATTATCATAAAATAATTATAAAGTAATAAATTTTCGAGTACATCATTTTATTCATCATAAAATCATTAGAAAATAATGTTTTGCAATATTTTTAACCTATAAAAGATAAGGCAAGACCAAATAATGATATTTTGTTGTTTAGCTCTCAGACGAACTATTTTGAAAAAATATGAAATGAAATGTTAATTTTTATTTTGTTGCACCTTCTAAATAACATAAAAATATATAAGGTAAGAATTATAAATGCAGTTGTGCTTCACACAAACGCGCACACACAAGCAACACACTTATATATATATATATATATATATATATATATATATATATATATATATATATATATATATATATATATATATATATATATATATATATATATATATATATATATATATATATATATATATATATATATATATATATATATATATATATATATATATATATATATATATATATATATATATATATATATATATATATATATATATATATATATATATATATATATATATATATATATATATATATATATATATAATATATATATATATATATATATATATATATATTATATATATTATTTCTAAGTCATAAGTTTAAAGTTAAACTGTAAGTAATTGGAAATGATTAAATTTGAAAAGGTAGGATTAGAAGAATTAGTAGAAGAGCGATATTAAAACTATTTTATTTCATTTCAATTCCAAAATTATGAGTTATTTTCAACCTCCCTCCCTCCTCCCTCCCCGAAAAAAAAAAATTTTTTTTGCATTTATTATTAAAAGGTTTTACAAAAGATAATTTTAAACTGAAAAATTATATAATAAAAATATAACTATAGTGTAAATATAAAATTTTAACTACCTGAAATGTTATTTTTTTTTTTTATTTTATAAAGTATTATGAAAATAAAGTTTTAAATCCATTTACTTTAGCTGTGAATAAGAAAATATCTTATGGATAAAGGAAAGAAATTACAACTTGGAATAGCCATAAATCCAGAATAAAGTGCAAGAGTTAAATTAGAAAGAAAGTTTTCACTTTAATTTTGTAAGATATATTTATTATTTGACCTTGTAGAGAGGTCGGATGTATTAAAATATGGGCTGTCTGCGACCTATCTCCGTTGGGGTTCAAATTTGTTGGATATTTGCTGGAATCTTTATTAAACTGAAAAGTGTGGTTTTCGAAATAAAAATATAGAAATATGTGTATAAAAATAACCTACTGTTGACTTGGTTTTCTGTCTCGTAACCACGGTAACGCTATATATACATATATATAATATATAATAATATATATATATATATATAAATATATATATATATATATATATATATATATATATATATATATATATATATAATATATATATATATATTATATATATATATATATTAATATATATTTGGGGTTGACTCATTCCCTTGCAAGTTCCTTTACAGAGAGATATTTTGAATGATTCATAAAAGCATTATGTAAATTGAATGCACAAAATAAAAAGATAGATAATAGAAAGATAGATAGATAGATAGATAGATAGATAGATAGAGATAGATAGATAGATAGATAAAGAGAAAAATAGATAGATAGATAATAGATAGATGGAGGATAGATAGATAGATGAAAAACACATAGAAAGATAGATAGATAGATAGATGATAGATAGATAGATAGATAGATAGATAGATAGATAGATAGATAGATAGACAGATAGATAGATAGATAGATAGATAGATAGATAGATAGATAGATAGATAGATAGATAGATAGATAGATAGATAGATAGATAGATAGATAGATAGATAGATAGATAGATAGATAGATAGATAGATAGATAATATAGATATTAGAGATGAATAGAATGATAGATAGAAAGATAGACTGACTGATAGATAGATAGATAGACTGATATGGTTAGATAGATTGATAGATAGATAGAAAGATAGATGGATAGATAGATAGACAGATAGAGATAGATAGATAGATAGATAGATAGATAAATAAGATTAAAGATTAGATATATAGATAAAGATATAGATAGATAATAGATATATAGATAGATAGATTGATAGGTAGATAGAAAGATAGAGATGGATAAATAAATAGATAGATAGAGAGATGGATAGGTAGATAGATAAAGATAGATAGAGAGACTTATAGATGAAAAGAATGATAGATAGAAAGATAGACTGACTGATAGTTAGATAGATTGATAGATAGATAGATAGATAGATAGATAGATAGATAGATAGATAGAAATGTATAGATAGATAGATAGTTAACAAGATTGATGGTTAAATAGATAGATAGATAGATAGATAGATAGATAGATAGATAGATAGATAGAAAGATATGGATAGATAGATAGATAGATAGATAGATAGATAGATAGATAGATAGATAGATAGATAGATAGATAGATAGATAGATAGATAGATAGATAGAGAGACTTATAGATGAATAGAATGATAGATAGAAAGAGAGACTGACTAATATATAGATATACTGATAAATAGAGAGAATGATAGAGATCGAGAGAAGTTTCCAGACTCAAAGATTTGATGAAAGGTAAAAAATTAATTAAAAAAAAAGGTAAAATATTTAGGATTAAAACCTATAAATAGGTAGATAATTAAATATGAATAGAGAATGACGTAAAGAGGCTTGGAGAAACAAGTATGAAGCATATTAAGAATAATTAGGTTAATAGTTTATTATTATCATTGTAACCATGGATAACTTTATTTTGGGGTTTTACGTTTATCGAATTGATTATTTTTACTGAGTAAATTGATGGACTAAGCGTCAGTCCATTTTCTCGATTAAACTAACGGGAAATATTTAATCAGTAATGATTTACTTTTAATATATATATATATATATATATATATATATATTATATATATATATATATATATATATATATATATATATATATATATATATATATATATATATATATATATATATATATATATATATATATATATATATATATATATATATATATATATATATATATATATATATATATATATATATATATATATATATATATATATATATATATATATATATATATATATATATATAATATATATATATATATTGCGGAAAAATATATATAATAAAAATTGGCGTAGAGAAGGATAACGAGCAATATGAGAAAGAATTGGAAAAATTCTTTTGCTTATTTTGAGTCAAGAGGATTGACCCATAACGATCACTCTCGTCTTCACAATTTTACTTATAGGGGCTCACAAGATCGGAGTAATTCCACATATGATACTAAATACGCACATATATATATATATATATATATATATATATATATATATATATATATATATATATATATATATATATATATATATA
>SEYY01007368.1:37500-40000 GCA_009176605.1 Armadillidium nasatum
TTGTTTATTTTCATTTTTAGTGTCCACTATAAAATTTATATATATATATATATATATATATATATATATATATATATATATATATATATATATATATATATATATATAATATATATATATATATATATATATATATATATATATATATATATATATATATATAATATTAAAATTAAAAAAGAAATAATAACTTAATATTTTAGAAAGTAAGCCAGAAAAACCTATCATCACAAGACCCTGAGGTCAGTTTGGTGGTATTCCTTCAAATGATCCTTTAATTTGCATATTTGTGATTTTAGGACCATTTAGGAAATTGACAGATTTCAATTGAAAATAGATTGAATAGATTTTTTTTGGGTGATACCTTCCATTTGCATCTGTTCAGACTGTTAAACTTCCTAATCCAGAGATGTGACGACATGGGAGACTTATTTTTCCTTTAGCTAATGCTCACATAAGTACTATGGTTATTAGAGTAGATTTACATATCCCAAGAATTGTAGGACGACAACTAAACAACACCTTTCAAATTTCCAGTTATAAATCCTATAAGAGTTTGAAAAACAGTGTTCTATTTCCCTTAGTCTTTTTGGAAATGATGAAATTTTATCCGTCGTCCCATTTG
Organism: Armadillidium nasatum; assembly: GCA_009176605.1. Classification (NCBI taxonomy): domain Eukaryota; kingdom Metazoa; phylum Arthropoda; class Malacostraca; order Isopoda; family Armadillidiidae; genus Armadillidium; species Armadillidium nasatum. The sequence goes on from SEYY01007368.1 coordinate 38,126, forward strand.
ACACTACAACTTTTTGGCACGATGGGTATAACGCTGGAATATTTTAAAGGAAAAACATATTTTTGGTTACTTTATAAATTTTGAACAATTTTTATAATGAAGCTAAGCTATGGTGCAGACTTTAGATGGATAAAAAAATTAAAAGAGTGAAAATATTGGAAGTAAAGTAGCAGAGGTGGAAAAAAATACCGAGACACAGTTCTCAACTTAGAAACAGGCTCTACAAATTTGTGTGGCTCATTTCAGCCACTCAAAATACTCTTCATAGATCATTTAGTGCATTGCGAAATGTAAAATTCGATAGAGATCAAACTACTCCAAAAACCTTAATGGTCTATGCATGCTGCTCGTACGCTGAAAAATGGTTGCCGAGAATATATATATATATACATATATATATATATATATATATATATATATATATATATATATATATATATATATATATATATATATATATATATATATATATATATATATATATATATATATATATATATATATATATATATATATATATATATATATATATATATATATATATATATATATATATATATATATATATATATATATATATATATATATATATATATATATATATATATATATATATATATATATATATATATATATATATATATATATATATATATATATATGTGATGGATCGGATGTCATATTTTCCAATTTGCGGATGCGGATGCGGATGCGGATGCGGATGCGGATGTTGAATTTTCGAAAGTGCGGATGCGGATGCGGATGCGGATGTTGAATTTTCGAAAGTGCGGATGCGGATGCGGATGCGGATGTTGAATTTTCGAAAGTGCGATGCGGATGTTGAAGTGCGGATGCGGATGTTAATTTTAATGAGGATGCGGATGCGGATGCGGATGTTAATTTTGATGAGGATGCGGATGCGGATGCGGATGCGGATGTTAATATATATATATATATATATATATATATATATATATATATATATATATATATATATATATATATATATATATATATATATATATATATATATATATATATATATATATATATATATATATATATTTCACTATCACCTTTCCCACTTTCGTGAGGTGGTGCCCGCCACAATTCCCTTACAAACATAATTATTCTTACCTTTTAACGCTTTCACCACCTCCCTCCATCTCTGTCTCCACAAATCTTCTACCCTCGTCTAAACTCAAATTCCTTCCATCCCAAAATCACTCTCACTTCCTTCCCTCCCCTACCCTTCCCCTATCTACATCGGATCTACGTACCTTGCCAACCATTCTGTTCTCTTTCATTCTTCACATATGTCCAAACCATTTTAGCACATCCTCCTCCTCTCTATCAATTACACCCTTCTTCCATTTACACATCTCCCTTATTCTTTCATTTCTTAATCCTATCAATCCTTCTCAATTTATATATCACTCTCAAATCTTTCATCTCAAAGACATTGAAACTTTTTCTCGACCGAGCACTTATCGTTCTATGTTTCACACACATACAATACAGAAGGTGAACACATACATTCAAACATTCTTATCTTTATTTCTTTCGAAATTTTTCCTTTCTTCCATACTTTTCTTAGGCCCCCAATACTTTCATTCCTTCTACCACTCTGTTCTTTATTCCTTTTTCCGTCCCACCCTTACCTTCCACCCAACATTACTAGATATTTGAATTCATTCACCTCCTCAAGTTTCCATTCTCACACTTCTACAAACCAATTCCTCCCTCCACATTTCCTCATCCCCACCTCCAATCCTCATAACTTTATTCTTCGCTGGATTTGAATTTCAATCTCGTGTTTTCTCATTTCCCTTCAAACTCTCTTATAAGTATTCTCATCTTTTCTCAGATTCTGCC
>SEYY01007369.1:5000-20000 GCA_009176605.1 Armadillidium nasatum
AGCAATAGGTAGGAGAGGGGTGGAGTAGGTACTTTAATAAATTGCTGAATGGTGAGAACCATTGGAAAGAGGTGAACGGTAATAAATAACTGATATGTAGTGACTGATGAAAAGAAGAAGAGTATTAGTAGGGTGGAGGTGGAAATAGCGGAAGTAAAGGTGAAAAAAGGGAAGTCGGCATGTTCAGATTGAGTATATGAGAAGCTGATAAAGGAGAGAGCTGGAGAGGTGGTTAACTAGTAGGTTAGAATGTTTAATACGTGTTAGGGAGAAGGCTGTTTTTTATTTATTTGCACATTTTTAAAGGGAAAGGAGATAAGATAGTGTGTAAGAATAATAGCGGGGTAAATCTTTTGAGAGTGGCATGGAAGATGTATGGGAGGATATTAGTGAAAAGAATAAAATAATTGACAATTTTGCGGAAAAAAAAAAAAAAAAATATATATATATATATATATATATATATATATATATATATATATATATATATATATATATATATATATATATATATATATATATATATATATATATATATATATATATATATATATATATATATATATATATATATATATATATATATATATATATATATATTTGCCGTTTTAATTTGTATTTATACGTTGCGTTTCAGTCTGAAAGAGAGAGATTTTATTCTGGAAAGTTAAACAGCTGAGTCAAGCAATAGCTTTTCTTGCAAGAAAATATTTCATTTTAGAGCGCAGACGTTTCTAACAAAAGATTTTTCTTCCTATTTTCTTTTTTTCCAGTTTCTGGAAAAATTTATTTTCTTTTTAAAATCTACTAGTATATGTATTTCTTATTTTTATATATGTACGCATGCATGTATGAGTGTATGTATGTATGCATTAATTTAAGTGTAGTGATATATATATATATATATATATATATATATATATATATATATATATATATATATATATATATATATATATATATATATATATATATATTATATATATATATATATATATATATATATATATATATATATATATATATATATATATATATATATATATATATATATATATATATATATATATATATATATATATATATATATATATATATATATATTATTAAATCTATTAATAGTGATGTTCCTCAAGGATCTGTCCTATTTCCAACACTTTTTCTACTTTTCATTAATAACCTTCTCTCTATTACTTCATCTCCTATACACTCCTATGCCGATGACTCCACTCTTCATTACTCATTTCAGTTTGAAAGCCGACTCTCCCAACAACAGTTAATAGATGGAAGGAGGGTGGCCTTGGAGCAACTAATCTCTGACCTATCTCGCATTTCAAAATTGTAGTAGAGAAACCATGGTCGTTTTCAATACCTCAAAAACTCAATTCCTCCATCTCTCTTCTCAACACAATCTTCCACACAACTATGATATTTTCTTTGAAAACACACAAGTCAAACCTTCATCTCCCCTTAATATTCTCGGTGTTTCTCTTTCTCATGATTTTTCAATTGGAAAGATCACATTACTTCTCTTTCTAAACAAACTTCCAAAAGGTTGGGTTTCCTGAGGTGCCATCAGAACTACTTCACACCACCCCAGATTCTTGCTCTTGTATGGAGTACGTCTCATATATCTGGGGTGGTTCCACTCATACAGCTCTCCTTGAAAAGGTGGAGTTTAGGGCTTTTTGTTTTATCAACTCTCCTACTCTCACTAATTCTCTCCAATCTCTTTCTGCCCTTCGAATTTTGCGTCACTTTCTCTATACTATCGCTAGTACAACGGACACTGCTCTTCCAAACTCTCGTCGCATACCTCCTCCTCTGAGAAGAGCTCGTGCGACACGTCTTTCCACACACTCTCATCCTTTCTCTGTCCAACTCTCCTACCCCAGATTGCCTCTGTTCTCAATCTATATCTATTCCTTCATCTATTTTCCCAATTTCATTGAGAATACTCGCACACTCGACTAAAAAATCGCAGTGATAAATTTAAATGATGCACTCATATATTCCTATTTTTCAAGAGTCGCAATTATAGTTGATTAAAATGTGTTAAGCATACAGGAATTAATTTAGCTGTAAAGTATTTAAATACTTTAAAAACGTAAAAATTTTACATGCAAATAAAGTGAATTTATCGACCTTGCATCAACTTTAAATAGTAGTGTATTTTTCCCTCTATTTAGTAAAAAAAATTTTAACTCCGCTTAATTTTAAGCTACATGAGTACATAAAGATCCGTATTTGTGTCCTCTGTCACACTTGTTCAGAAATACCTTCCTCCTTCTCCTTTTAACTTATCACAAATGATAAAAATTTAGGTCTGAAGGGACTAATTTAGGTTCTTTTGAATTTTGCAAAATTATTTTAACTTTAAGGTGACAATAATTTTCAATTCAAATATAATATTTTACTTTTATATTTTATTCAAATATAATAAGAGAATGGAGTACCTATCCATTAATTTTAAACCTTTAAAAAGTTACTTTCAAAAGCCTTTGAGTCTTATTTACTAGAAAAGCCACAAAATAATTTTCAATTAAACTATATTTTACTTTTATATTTGATGCAAACAGAATACTTGAAAGACCTGATTTTTAAAGTATGTTTTTTATTTTAATAACCGACTAATTAATTAATTTTCAACCTAGAAATTATTATTTTTAAAAGACTTAAATTTAGATTATTATTCTCAAACATTTTCATAAGTTGATTTTTGGTTAGACCTACTGTAATTTACTGTTGTATGTATATGTATAAGTATGTCGTGTAAATTCCGAATACGCACAGTTAAATATAAATTCTTTATACGCATATGCAAATACCCGTGTATAGTGTGTATACTTCCACATATATTTAAGTTAAGTAAAAAGCGTAAAACTTTCGGAAGTAATGAAAATTCTTCGTCTTTCGAACAAACAAATTTGCAGCAATTTTTGTTTATCTTTTTGCATCGGAAAGTAAATACCTTTACTTTAAATAACTGTCCATTATAATGAGATTCAAGACCTTTTATCTATGCTTTGGGGATTTTCTCTATGTAGGAGCTTATTTATATGTGTAAAGAGGAAGTAGAGGATGAAAGAGAAAATGAAGAAGAAGTAAAATGAAACTGAGAATTAATTAAAGGAAACAGATATTAGAATAAAGAGATGAAAAAAGAAACTAAAATTTAAATAAAATCATAAAAGTAAAAGATAAAATAGAAATGAAAAATTAATTCATGGATGAAAAAAAAATGTTCATAAAGAGAGAAAGAGAGATAGAAAGAAAGATTAAAAAAAAAAAAAAAAAAAAAAAAAAAAAAAAAAAAAAGCAAATTTGTAAAATTTAAATGGTAAAATAAAAAACAAATTTGTAAAATTATATGTAAATTATACGTTAAATCAGAGATTTAAAAAATATCTTTTAAATTTATCATACCATAAAGATATAAAGGTATTAAAATATAAAATATAAAGGTATTAAAGGCAATAAATATAATAGAAAGATAGAAAACAAGAATAAAATATAGAAAATAAATGATGAAACCCATAGGAAAACTATTATTTAATATCTAAAATTATAGATTTTATAAAAATAAATGAAACGTATTAAAAGATATACCTGTAAAAAGATATTTAGAAAAAATGAGGAATAAAAGAAAATTGATAAATGTAAAAAGTATAAGGATATTAATTAATTAAGGAAGATGCATTCATGGATAATGAATAAAAATAGATAAAAGGAATAATTATGCAATAATATATTTAAAATATAGAAAAAGATATATGTCAACTTTTAAAGGAAATCAAAAAGAAATGAGAATATCTATTAAAATAAAATATCTAATAAAATAATACAAAGAGATAGATAGAAAGTAAGAACCGAAAAAAAGATAATTCATAAAAAAAAAGATATAAATAAATAAGTAAAGTTTTAAAATGTCGGAAAATAATTAAGCTGAGCAAATAAAGTTAATATGGTATAAAGAATTAAAGAAAAATAGATAACTAGGATTAATTAAGCTTAAAAGAATAAGACATTAGGGTTAAAGGTACAGGAAATAACGAAGAATAATGAAACTCAGCAAAATATTAAATAATAAAGAAAAAATATTAAGTATTAATAATTAAATATTAAATATTAATTATTAATATTAATATTAAAATATTAAATATTAAAATAATAAAGGAAAAGTATCTAGGATTAATTTAGCAAAGCAAATAAAGATGATAAGGTATTAAGATAAGAAAAAATAATAAAGAAAAATAATTGAGCTTAAAAATAAAGGTATAGAAGTAAAAAGATACAATAAAAAAAAAATAACAATAAATAATTATATCAAACACATTCATAAATTCAATAAAGGTAAAGAGATATAAGGAAAATAACTAAATGCATCAAAATAAAAAGATATAAAAGAATAAAAACATTAAAAAATAAAATAATGTAAAAAGATATAAAGCAAACAGGAGCCAAAAGATATTTCAAAAATATTATATAACTAATATCAAATAAAATGATATAAAAGTATAAAGACATTGAAAATAAAAAAATGTAGAAAGATGTAAATGAAACAGGAAATAAAAGGTTATTTATAAATATCATAAAATTCATATCAAATAAAAGGATATAAATATATATAAAGATATTGAAAAAAATAATGTGAAGAAATAAATAGAAGCAATAATAAAAAAATAAAAAAAATTCATAAATAAAAAAGATATAAATAAATAAAAATATAAAAGTTAAAGTTAAAAAAAGATATAAAAGATAAAAAATAATGGAAAGAAAATAATGTAGAAAGATTGTAAAGGAAAAGATAATTCATAAGAAAAGGGGTAACCCAGATGAGAAAGTATATTGATTTTATTTCCAATATTTGATTAAACAATAAAGGCGAATATGAAATGTTAAAAGTTTTGAATAATGATTTTTTTTCCTTCAGCAAATCATTTTCAAATTTTGAAAAAGAAAACGGAAAATGGATTGCAAGAAATTTTTTTTCTTTCTTTTTTTCCTTTTTTTTTTTTTTTTTTTTTGTGTGAAAAAAAGGTCCAAATTATTATATTGATTCTCAGCAGACTATTGAATCGAAAATCATCATTAAAAATTGATTTAACTTTTAAATTTTGATTAGGTATCACTATATATATATATATATATATATATATATATATATATATATATATATATATATATATATATATATATATATATATATATATATATATATATATATATATATATATATATATATATATATATATATATATATACATATATATTACATATACATATAATATATATATATATATATATATATATATATATATATATATATATATATATATATATATATATATATATATATATATATATATATATATATATATATATATATATATATATATATATATATATATATATATATATATATATATATATATATATATATATATATATATATATATATATATATATATATAATATATATATATATATATATATATATATATATATATATATATATATATATATATATATATATATATATATATATATATATATATATATATATATATATATATATATATATATATATATATATATATATATATATATATATATATATATATATATATATATATTATAAATATATATATGTACATGTTTGTGTTAGTGAGTTTGTATGTAAATATCTGTGAATATAATGAGTGAGAAAGAAAAAATAAACTCAACAAGCAATGTTAATAATAAATTAAAAAGACTTAATCACTCTTTAAATATATGAATGTTTTATTTTAAATCTCATTTAATGATTATAAATTTAAGTGTAAAAATGAGCATAAGTGAATAAAAAGAAAAAATATTCATTAAAAACTTTTTTTTCTATTATTATTAATTTCAATCCTCTTAAATTCAAAAATTTTTCTCTCATTTCTTCATTTTGCTTGAAGAAGTTTTAACTTTTTTTTTTTTTTTATTTTAATCCAAGAATTTTTCTTTCCTTTAACTTTAATCCCAAGTGAAATTTTCCCTGCAACTTATGAGATCAATCCACACATGAGGAGGGCCTTTGTGCGTATACTTTTAATCACGTATATTGTGTATATCATGATTTTGATACGTGAAGCAATGCACTTTCCATCCGTTAAGACTTCGAGAGCCACTTTTATCTCCTTGAAATTCAAGAATCAAAATTAGGATAAAGTGATTAAAAGGAGTCTGAAGAGAAATGAATTTAAAGGGAGAAATGAACTTTTAAAAAAGAAAAATAAATTGAAGCAAAAGTTTGGATGAAGTTCTCAAATGAATGGAAAATAAAGATAAAAAATGAAACTACACCCATAGATGAATTTTAGAAAAAACGAATCACTCCTGGAAAGTTAAAAGAGTTATTATCATTATAATAATAATAATAATAATAATAATAATAATAATTAATTATTATTATTATTATCATTATTATCATTTTTATTATTATTATTATTATTATTATTATTATTATTATTATTATTATTATTATTATTATTATTATTATTATTATTATTATTATTATTATTATTATTATTATTATTATCATTATTTTTATTTTTTTCTTATTATTACTCGTATATGATTATAATAATTACGTTTTTTTTTTTTGTATTTTTTTGCAATTATAATTTAGCTATTTTTTTTGTTATTATTATTATTATTATTATTATTATTATTATTATTATTATCATTAATATTATTATTATAATTATCATTATTAATTTTAATGGATCAAAAAAAAATATGAAACGAGAGAAGAAGAAAACCAATATTGAAATACAATTATGAGAAATCGATAGGAATGAAGTAAAAATATTAAGGAATAGTAAAACACAATTCTGTAAATAATAAAAGTTTAAATATATTTAATAAAAAAAAATTTAAACACAAAATCTTAGACACGAATTGGAAAAAAATTTGTTGCAAAATTTACAAATAAAAAGTAAGTAGATCAAGTAAAATTATCAATGTAAATTATTAGGAAAAAAAATTTGCAAAAGAAAAAATTTATACAAAAGTAAAAGATTTTAATTAAAATCAAATATAATTAAACTCAAAATATAAAATTAAGAAAAGATACCTGTATTATTAAAAGGAGAAATGATGAATAGATCAACAGAACACAATAATTAAAAAAAAAAAAAAAACATGAAAAAAAAAAAAAAAAAAAAAAAAAAAAAAAAAAAAAAAAAAAAAAAAAAATATTTAAATTTAATAATAATTCAATAATAAAGTTGAATACGATATATATATATATAATAAATATAATATATATATATATATATATATATATATATATATATATATATATATATATATATATATATATATATATATATATATATATATATATATATATATATATATATATATATATATATATATATATATATATATATATATATATATATATATATATATATATATATATATATATATATATATATATATATATATATATATATATATATATATATATATATATATATATATATATATATATATATATATATATATATATATTATATATTAATTACTCCTAAATTTATGTCATTCAAGTTGTATAAAGCAGAGTTAATGAAATCGTCCTTATATAAATCATGGACTTCTAAACTTCTTCTATGAGAACTAAACACTAAACAAAAGTATATATATATATATATATATATATATATATATATATATATATATATATATATATAAATATATATATATATATATATATATATATATATATATATATAGGTAATAAAAAATATACTAATACTGTATATGTATAGTAAAACAAAAGGACATGAACGCTTAAAATATATAAGTGCTCTATTTAAATCTCATTAAATTACTTGAGACAAAACGTCATTTAATTTTAATATAAATGTCTTTCTTTTATTATAATTTTTTCTAATCCTTTTAAACTCAAAATTTTTATTTTTAATTCTTCCATTTTCCGTGAAGTAATTTTTACGATTTTTCTTTTTAATTCGTAATCCTCTTTGTAATTTAATTTTTTTTTTTTTTTTAATTTTTTTTTTATTTTCAAATTTTTCTTTTATCCCAAGTGAAATTTCCTTACAACTTATGAGATCAATCCACACATGAGGAAGTCTTTTGTGTGTATACTTTTAATCACGTATATTGTGTATATCATGATTTTTATACGTGAAGCAATGCACTTTCCATCCGTTAAGACTTCGAGAGCCACTTTTATCTCCTTGAAATTCAAGAATCAAGAATTAGGATAAAGTGATTAAAAGGAGTCTGAAGAGAAATGAATTTAAAGGGAGAAATGAACTTTTAAAAAAGAAAAGTAAATTGAAGCAAAAAGTTTGAATGAAGTTCTCAAATGAATGGAAAATAAAATTAAAAATTGCAACTAAACCCATAGGTAAATTTGAGAAAAAACGAATCACTCCTGGGTAGAAGATAAAAGAGTTATTATCATCCTCGTTATTATTATTTTTATTATTATTATAAATATTAATTATTATTTAATCAGCTGTATTTTGATATTATTATTATTATGAATATAATTATTACTATTATTTAAATATTAATGTTATTATTATTACTTATATTATTATTTTGAATAAAATTATTTTTTTTGTTTTCATTATTATTGTAATTATTATTATTATTATTACATTATTATTACTATAAATTATTAATATTATTATTATGATTATTATTATAATTATTATTATGCTTTTTTTAAAATATTTTTTAACTTATACCATAATAATATAGCTCTTTTATATTACACATTATTACATGTATTGCAAATATAATTATTTTTATTTTAATTATTATTATTATTATTATTATTATTATTATTATTATTATTATTATTATTATTATTATTATTATTTATAAGTTTTAATTTATTTGCACAGCTATATTTTGATTTTTTATTATCATTATCATTATTATTACTAATATTATTAAAGTTATTATTGCAATTATTATTATAGTTTTATTATTATTAATATTATTTTTATAATATTATTATTATTATTATCATTATTATTATTATGTTCTTTTGATATTTACTACTTAAACTATAATAATATAGCTGTTTTATTATTACATTTATAATTGATATTATAATTTTTATTATTATTATTATTATAATGATTATTATTATTATTATTTTTATTTTTTTTATTATTATTATTGTTTTGATTATTATTGTTATTAATTTTATTATTATTATTATTATTATTATTATTATTATTATTATTATTATTATTATTATTATTATTATTATTATCATTTTTATTATTGTGAATAGAAATAGTATTGACTAAACGTCAATTCATTTCATTATAAATGTCTATCTTTTATTATTATTTTTTCTAATCCTCTTAAACTCAAAATTTTTTTTTTAATTTTTCTTTTTTCCATGAAGGAGTTTTTCCCCATTTTCTTTTTTATTCTTAATCCTTTTTGCAATTTAATTTTTTTTTTTTAATTTTCAAATTTTCTTTCCTTTATTAACTTTGATCTCAAGTGAAATTTTTCTTACAACTTATGAGGAAGGCTTTTGTGTGTATACTTTTAATCACGTATATTGTGTATATCATGATTTTGATACGTGAAGCAATGCACTTTCCTTCCGTTAAGACTTCGAGAGCCACTTTTATTTCCTCGAAATTCAAGAATCAAGATTAGGATAAAGTGATTAAAAGGGTTTTGATGAGAAATGAATTTGGAAAAAGGAAATGATTATTAAAGCAAAAGTTTGAATAAAGTTCACAAGTGAATGAAAATAATCATAAATATTGTACTTATGGACATAGATGAATTTAAAAACCGAATCACTCATAAATGAGTTATTATTATTATTATTATTATTATTATTATTATTATTATTATTATTATTATTATTATTATTATTATTATTATTATTATTATTATTATTATTATTATTATTATTATTCGATGGATTAGTGATAAAATTCTTATTGAAAATTAGTTCAATATTTTCCTATATTTAATTTAACGTACTAAATTCGATTATGTTTTGACACTGTAAATACAAAATTGAAGAAAAACTGTAACTTGATTTTCAAGCAAAACGTAAATAGAAATGACTAGTTATTTCTTCGAATAAATATTGAATGATTTATGTAAAGATTTAAAATAAAAGAAAATAAAAATAAATTCAATTGAAATGTTATATGAGCCTTTGTTCTAAATATATATATATATATATATATATATATATATATATATATATATATATATATATATATATATATATATATATATATATATATATATATATATATATATATATATATACTAATTCGTATAGTGGCAAGCCCGCTCTTGAATGGATTTTGTGGATCCCAAATGGAAAGTTCTTGAAAATTTAGAATCAAGGTCTTTTCAAATTAAAAATTCTTCTACTTTAATTTACTCTCCAGAGACCCTTTCTGGTTGTCGGAATGTTGTATGTAATAAACCTTTAACTAGTAATCTTCTTTCTCTTCCCTCAGATTTATAGTTCTCTTCTCTTTTGCAATTCTGTGAAGTTTTTTTTGTGGCGGTAGAAAGTTTAAAACCTTTCGATGAGGTTGTATTCGAAGGTTTGATTTCCAAACTATCGTCCTGTCTATTTTTTTTATTCCAGACGATCTGCAACAGATGTTCAAGACAGTTATCGTTCAGCTTTTAATTTTGCAAACAGTGGTACTTCTCAGGGTTCTTGTTCTATCTTCAGCTAACCTTTTTCTACTTCTCTTTAATAATTAATATATAACTTCATGAGTTATTCTTACTCATGATTCCACCATTCTCTCCCATTATTCCTTTTATTTTGAGAACTTCAACCAGTGACCTCCAACTCAACACTAAATAATCGTTTCTTTGGTTTTTGGAGAGAAAGCAACATTTTTGACCTTTTAAACTTATAATCGTTCTTGTAATGATAAACTTTTTATTCTTCTGGGTTCCTCCGATCAATTTCTTACCTTTATATTGGGGTCTATATTTTTAAGTCTTCCGAAAGAAACATCTTTTCTTGCTGAGAGGAAACGCTTCTGGTATTTTTGTACAGCAAATTTGTCGGATCGGTATTCAAATGTATTTGTTTTTCTTTGAATTGCTTACTGCTTCGAAGAAAGGGTCATCTGATTGCACAGATCGTTTAACTGGCATGGGCTGCATATTCCATTCTCTTTTAGTTCAAATAAAGCTTCAAAATCTTCTTGGATTAATTCTATTTGATGTTGTTCTGTTAACAGTAGAGTCTGACTTATGAATATACCGTCTTCTACAAACACCTAAATATTAATTTTGGCTAAAGATCTATTCTTTTGTATTACAAAATTCAAAAAAAAAAAAAATCTCAGACCAAAGATTTAACAGCTATGCTATTGCGCGTACTATGGAGATGAATTTGTAAGAACTTTTAATTCTTCCATCATCTCCAATTACATTCATTATTCTACCATCCATTCCCTGACCTTTTCTCTTTAAAATAAATTATCTTTATTCATTTTCCTTTAAATCGATTATCTTATTATTTTATTTTAATTATTTTTTACTACCTTTGAATTATTTTTAGAAGTTACAAACTCTTATATATATATATATATATATATATATATATATATATATATATATATATATATATATATATATATATATATATATATATATATATATATACATATATATATATATATATATATATATATATATATATATATATATATATATATATATATATATATATATATAAATTAATGTATATATATATATAGATATATATGGACATGGATTCAAGGAGATATGAGAAAGCAAGTCAAACAAGAAAAACTTGCAAATCTCACGAAATGTTTGCGTAGCAAAGTAATTATTCCTTTTATTTAAGACTATATGGAAATATACGAAAAAAATATAATTCCTAATTTTTTCATAAAAATGCATACAAATGCCCACTTATACTCTGTATATATATATATATATATATATATATATATATATATATATATATATATATATATATATATATATATATATATATATATATATATATATATATATATATATATATATATATATATATATATAATACTATATATATATAATAATATATATATATATATATATATATATATATATATATATATATATATATATATATATATATATATATATATATATATATATATATATATATATATATATATATATATATATATATATATATATATATATATATATATATATATATATATATATATATATATATATATATATATATATATATATATATATATATATATATATATATATATATATATATATATATATATATATATATATATATATATATATATATATATATATATATATATATATATATATATATATATATATATATATATATATATATATATATATATATATATATATATATATATATATATATATATATATATATATAGGTTGGTCAATAATTTGGAACTGAATTCCACACTATCCAGATACGTCTGAATGGTATTCCAACATTCTAACAGTGTATGCAAGATTTCAGGAGTGTATGGCCCTTTCTACTCCTTCCACACACTCCACCCCTTACCATATATCATAAATTTTTGTGTTAGGAAAAGGTTTGATGAAAGTAAATTTTATATATATATATATATATATATATATATATATATATATATATATATATATATATATATATATATATATATATATATCTGCTATTGGGAACTCGAACTCTGACCTCTCAGATGGTAAGAAAAAGCGCTAACCACCACTCCACGAAGATACAAAAGGAAATCGCGTTTGAGAAAGCTCATAATCACTAATCCTTTTAGATTGTCATAATGACAGGTGATCATGAGCTTTCTCAAATGCGATTTAATAAAAATAATAATAATAATAATAATAATAATAATAATAATAATAATAATAATAATAATAATGATAATAAGAATAAGGCAAAAGCAAATAATTTATTAAAACAAAAGATGACATTGAATTCCTTAAATTTTATTATTATTATTATTTTTATAATTATTATTATTATTATTATTATTATTATTATTATTATTATTATTATTATTATTTTTATTATTATTATAATCATTATGATTGATCATAATAATGTTGTCGTTATAGTAAATATCTTGAACCGTATTGCTTTTAGTGACATTTGTATGATCATTACAAATATAACAATATAAATAGCATCTAATCAATACAGTGGCAATGTATCTCCAAAAATAGAATATCGACTGCTTAGACACTTCCAACAAATTACCTTCAGTTGAAAAATAGAAAAATTGTTGTCGAGGGCAATTATATTAAAAGCTTCGCCCCAAAAAATTATTTTTATAGCAAATATATTTAGTGGAATGGAAGAAAGTAAATCATTTTTATAAAAGCTATTTATTTCTATTGATTAATAATAATAATAATAATAATAATAATTATGATGATAATTACAATAATAATGATAATAATAATTATAATAGAAATAATAATAACAATAATAGAAATAATAAGAATTAAAATGCTAGTTATAATAATTTTAATAATAATGATATTAATAATAATAATAATATAAATAATAATTATAACGTTGATGACAATAATAATAATAAAAATTATAATATAATAATAATACAAATAAGAATTATAATAATGATAAAGAAATGGAAGTACTATTACTTCTACTTATAATAATAATAGTATCGAAATAATGAAAGCATTAATAATAAAAAGTATTGTTATTTTATTGTTTTTACTGTAATTATTATTATTATTATTATTATTATTATTATTATTATTATTATTATTATTATTATTATTATTATTATTATTATTATTATTATTATTATTATTATTATTATTATTATTATTATTATTATTATTATTATTATTATTATTATCATTATTATTATTATTATTATTAATAACATGTTCATTGTAATTATAATTATAGTTGGTTTTAATATTATTGTCATTATTATTATTATTCTGGTTCTACTCAGCTTTATTATAATATCAGTTGAATTTTCTCTTCCAATTTTCCAAAAGAACTTTTGTTCTTCTATTTCTTCTATTTGCTGACCGGTTTCGTCCGCCAACTTCGGACATTATCAGAGCTTGACTGCTAGAAGATGAATGATTTATTTTCAAATATTAAGCCAAAAGTTAATTAAAATTATAAATTTTCAAAACTTATTAACAATTGCTATTATTATTATTATTATTATTATTATTTATTATTATTATTATTATTATTATTATTATTAATTGCTATTATTATTATTATTATTATTATTATTTTTATTATTATTATTATTATTATTATTATAACCGATTACTAATGCTTGATGAAATGCTTTGATAACTAAGTTTTATATTGATGAGAATGCGACTGAAATCTGAAATAAAAATTCTGTTCTATTTAAATTTTATAAATATAAGAATTCAAAGAGCATAAAATTAAAAATATTGATTTGTAAACTGTTTATTTAATTATAGTGTTGATAATTTTTAATTTTATTTTAAAAACTTTTGAGTTTTTACCACATCAGTTATGATTTACAAGCAGCTTAAGGAAAATTCCTTTTTATTTAATTTAATGTTTATTGTACTACATATCGTGCAGCTTCTGCTACATGAAATACGTCCTACGGTTTTATAAAGGAATCGAATTGTAAATCCTTTAATGTTAGGAAGTATTCGTTCCTACATTTTGCTTGCAATAAAATATAAAATATAAATTAATTCAAATTTTAGAATTTACTTTAAAAAAAATATCCTCCCCCCAAAAAAAAACTTTTTCGTAAAAATTGACCCCCATTTTCTCCCTTACAATCCACTTAAATTCAGTTTCATAAAAAAAAAAAAAAAAAAAAAAAAAAAAAAAAAAAAAAAATGTAAATTTACATTTTAATGTTTTTTATTTACATCTTAACTTGATAACGTTTTTGTAAAGTTATAAAT
>SEYY01007371.1:0-5000 GCA_009176605.1 Armadillidium nasatum
GAGAGAGAGAGAGAGAGAGAGAGAGAGAGAGAGAGAGAGAGAGAGAGAAGAGAGAGAGAGAGAGAGAGAGAGAGAGAGAGAGAGAGAGAGAGAGAGAGAGAGAGAGAGAGAAGAGAGAGAGAGAGAAGAGAGAGAGAAAGAGAGAGAAAGAGAGAGAGAAGAGAGAGAAAGAGAGAGAAAGAGAGAGAGAGAGAAAAGAGAGAGAAAAAGAGAGAAAAGAGAGAGAAAGAGAGAGAGAGAGAGAGAAGAAAGAGAGAGAAAGAGAGAGAAAGAGAGAGAAAGAGAGAGAAGAGAGAGAGAAAGAGAGAGAGAGAGAGAGAGAGAGAGAGAGAGAGAGAGAGAGAGAGAGCGCTATTATTTATTTATTTTTTTTTTACAAAACGCCACCAACTCACGGGCAGAGCCCTTTTCAAGGAGGGGGCACACACATAAGGAGAAAATTCTTTTAGACACACACACCTAACGAACCCTCAGGTGGGCACAGACGGAAGCATTGAAGAGTGGAAGGTTAAATGCAGGAGGAAAAATAGATGATGGTAAAGAGTACCACAGGACAGAGGTGGCTGGAAGGAAGGAGGCACCACAACGGGCTATCCTGGGGTTTCCTACGTCCACACAAAATTGGTGCGAAAGCAGGGCACCCCTTGTGCAACGAGGACGAAGCAACGGTGGAGGAATGCGAGAGGCCAATTCCCTCGAGCACATGCCATTGTAATTAACACATTGTATTAACACTATTTATAAGGCAAATTCATGTAGGGTTATAAATTATTTTTCTTCAAAGGTCAAAGAACAGTCAGAGGACGGTCGAAATACGATCACGACATGCTAAAAAAAAAAAAAAAAAAAAAAGTTTCTACATTCATTCCTAAAAAGACAACCTAAACTACCGCTAAACTTTATTTCAAAGTAATGTAATAATAATAATATAATAATGTATTTGTTTTTATTATCTTTAAATCACAATACTGCTTTCCCTCAAATTTGGCGCGAAAAATAATATCAATGAAAAAAATATTCATCAAGTAAGTCAAATTTGGCGAGAAATATAAAATTGAATGATAAAAGCATCAACCTTGATAAACCTGGATTGACTTAGCGTGAGACTTTGACTAAAATCAGTTCTTAAAAATTTCGTACCACAATCTTCTTTAATGTTATTTGACAGCGCAATCAATATATGAAAAAAATATTAAATATTTTTAATTTTATTAGTAATTCTAACATTAAACATTAATTAATAATAATAATAATAATAATAATAATAATAATAATAATAATAATAATAATAATAATAATAATAATAATAATAATAATAGATTAATATTAATATTGAATTATTATTATATAATATATATATATATATATATATATATATATATATATATATATATATATATATATATATAATATATATATATATATATATATATATATATATATATATATATCATCTCTGGTGGGCAAAGGCCAGAGCCAGAGCCAGAAGCCTACTGATTTCCACCAGAATTGGAGAAATACCGGAAATTTGGTCAAGTTGAAGGCCGACATGTCTCGATACACGGCGTTTGCAGGTGCGTAAGTTAAAGGAAGTTGCGAAAGGAGATAAAGGGAGTGTGTTCCAGACTTTACCAGTAGAGTACATTAAGATTAAGCATAGCGGTTAAGTCTGGGGTCAGAGAGATGAACTGAAAAAGGGTGAGACTGTGTAGAAAGGTTTATCGCACGATCCCTTCTCTGTGGAGGAGGTATATGACGTGAGAGTTCAGAAGAGCAATGTCCATTGTAATCAACGATATTTACAAGTCTAACTGGTGCAACAGTTAGACTGTCAGAAAGAGTTTAGAGAGAATTATTGAGAGCAGGAGAGTTGATAAAACGAAAAGCCCTAGACTTTACCTTTTCAATGAGTTATATGAGTGGAATCATCCCAGAGGTGTGAAACTTCCTCAATACAGGGGCGAACAACACCCCTATAAAAAGCAAGCTATTGGGATGGCGAGAAGAAATGACGAAGGCGCTTCAGAACACGCAATCTTTTTGAAACTTGTTTAGAAGGAGAAATAATGTGATCTTTCCAAGAAAGATCAGGAGAAAATGAAACACCGAGAAAATTAAGGGAGATGAATGTTTGAGTTCTGTGTTTTCGAAAAAGATATCAGAGTTGTTTGGAAAGTTTTGTCGTATAGAAAGATGAGGAATTGAGTTTTTGAAGCATTGAAAACGACAATGTTTTCTCTGTCCAATTTGAAATACGAGAAAGATCAGAAGTTAGTTGCTCCAAAGGTGTATTATATATACAGGTATATATATATATATATATATATATATATATATATATATATATAATATATATATATATATATATATATATATATATATATATATATATATATATATATATATATATATATATATATATATATATATATATATATATATATATATATATATATATATATATATATATATATATATATATATATATATATATATATATATATATATATATATATATATATATATATATATATATTATACATATATATATATATATATATATATATATATATATATATATATATATATATATATATATATATATATATATATATATATATATATATATATATATATATATATATATATATATATATATATATATATATATATATATATATATATATAATATATATATAATATATATATATATATATATATATATATATATATATATATATATATATATATATATATATATATACATATATATATATATAGTGCTATTTCCGGTATAAATATATCAAGGGACAAACTTTAAAACTAATTAATATCAGATACAAATGGGGGATTGGAAGGAAGTAACGCCCCCCTAAAAGGACCCCCAAATTCTTTTCGAAGTCATTTTTTCTTCTGCGAAACTGTAAACAAGCAAGGGGGAAAATTAATATTCGTATGATTCTTTTATTTACCACGTAATAAAGGAAAAAGGGGGACGTTAACCCCGTTTTTGTTGTGAGTGGGGTTTACAGAAAGGGTTTGGGGTTTACGCGAATATTTAGAGGGGAAAAAATGGGTTGTGTTTATTTATGTGAGTTAATATTTTAAAATATAAATATAAATAAATTTGTTTTAAATTTGCAGAGTAAGGAATTTTTTTTTGGTTGTATTCTTTTCTTGTATTTTTTTTTAGTATATATATATATATATATATATATATATATATATATATATATATATATATATATATATATATATATATATATATATATATATATATATATATATATATATATATATATATATATATATATATATATATATATATATATATATATATATATATATATATATATATATATATATATATATATATATATATATATATATATATATATATATATATATATATATATATATATATATATATATATATATATATTATATATATATATATATATATATATATATATATATATATATATATATATATATATATATATATATATATATATATATATATATATATATATATATATATATATATATATATATATATATATATATATATATATATATATATATATATATATATATATATATATATATATATATATATATATATTTTATAGTCTTCTGACATTTCTGAAGAATTTCATACTATAAACGTCGCTAATGTACGGCTTATGTCATGAATGTGTATGAATATCAAGTTCAAAAATTTTTTCAGTTTTTCAAAGTACTTAAAAATATATATTAAAAATTGTCTTTCTAACTGAATTAAATATTTTTTTGTATTACATATTTTTATATTTTGGTGAAAATTCAATTTTATAACATTTGATATTCAAAAATAATATTAAAAAATGAAAGAATTTTTTAATATTCATCAGGTAAGACTAAAATTGGGCGAGAATTATAAAATCATGGAAAAAAATGTTCTTCTGGCAAGACTCAAATTTGGCGCGAAAAATAAAATCAATGAAAAAAATATTCATCAGGTAAGTCTCAAATTTAACATAAAAAATTAAATCGATAAAAAAAATATTCATCGGTTAAGACTCAAATTTGGCATAAAAAATAAAATCGATAAAAAAATATTCATCGGTTAAGACTCAAATTTGGCATGAAAAATAAAATCAATGAAAAAAATATTCATCAGTTGAAACTCAAATTTGGCATTAAAAATAAAATCAATGAAAAAAATATCAGTTGAAACTCAAATTTGGCGCGAAAAATAAAATCAATGAAAAAAATATTCATCAGTTGAAACTCAAATTTTGGCATGAAAAATAAAATCAAAAAAAATATTCATCGGTTAAACTCAAATTTGGCATGAAAAATCAATGAAAAAAATATTCATCAGTTGAAACTCAAATTTGACACGAAAAATAAAATCAATGAAAAAAATTTCATCAGTTGAAACTCAAATTTTGATAAAAATAAAATCAATGAAAAAAAATCCGAAATGAGAGAAAAAAAAATCCGAAATGTAAAAATACATTATAAAAATTAGTTTTAAAATTAATTAATTTATACATCAATTAAGCTAATTAATTAATTCCTATGTAACTAAAACATACACATAATTTGAAAAAAATTATACAAAATACAAAAAAAAAAAAAAATAAAAAATCATAAAATCATAATAAAAAAACATAAATATATATATATATATATATATATATATATATATATATATATATATATATATATATATATATATATATATATATTATATATATATATATATATATATATATATATATTATATATATATATATATATATATATATATATATATATATATATATATATATATATATATATATATATATATATATATATATATATATATATATATATATATATATATATATATATATATATATATATATATATATATATATATATATATATATATATATATATATATATATATATATATATGTGTTTAATACTAATAAAATAATAATATAATATAATAATAATAATAATAA
>SEYY01007371.1:25000-29026 GCA_009176605.1 Armadillidium nasatum
GTAGTAGTAGTAGTATAGTAGTAGTAGTATATTTGCAACCTTTAAAAGTACTAGGCCAGGGGTGGGCAAACATTGGCACGCCAATAAATTTTTCTGTCAGGTCAAACAATTTTTTGAATATTTTTTTTTTTCAAGGTGGCAAAGGTTTAGGATTGTTTAAATGTGATTTTAAAGGTAAATAAATGTTTTCTTTTTTGTACATCATTTATAAATAATTTAAAATTAGCAAGATTATCTGTAATAACCTTTTATTGTGTTTTAGTCCTACAAATATATAAAAGTTCTTTAAACACTTAAAATATATCAAATATTATGTTTTAAAAAAATTTTGGTTGGTACGTGGGAAAAGTTTGTGTCAGTTATTCTGCGATTTTGGCACGCTCTCTCAATAAGGTTGCCCACCCCTGTGCTAAGCTATCTTTCGCTCTTCAGCTCACATAAAATTTTTTTTTTTCATTAATAGTAAATAAAAAACGACAAATTTTCTTATAGGAAATACAGACATATAAACACATACACATACTCATACTTACATACACAAACATAGACATACGCATATACCCCCCCCCCGTAAAAAAAAAAAAAAAGAAATATATATATATATATATATATATATATATATATATATATATATATATATATATATATATATATATATATATATATATATATGTATATATATATATATATATATATATATATATATATATATATATATATATATATATATATATATATATATATATATATATATATATATATATATATATATATATATATATATATATATATATATATATATATATATATATATATATATATATATATATATATATACTTATATATATATATATATATGTATATATATATATATATATATATATATATATATATATATATATATATATATATATATATATATATATATATATATATATATATATATATATATATATATATATATATATATATATTTATATATTATATGTTTTATTTTTTATCAACCAAATGAATTTGGTTGTTATTGACTAGTTTCAAAAGTTAAGAAAAGCAAAAAAGTTTGATCTACGTGTAATCAGATTTAATTATGTTATTTAATTTCCAACTTTTAATTTGTTTTCAAAATACAAGTTTATATATATATATATATATATATATATATATATATATATATATATATATATATATATATATATATATATATATATATATATATATATATATATATATATATATATATATATATATATATATATATATATATATATATATATATATATATATATATATATATATATATATATATATATATATATATATAATATATATATATATATATATATATATATATATATATATATATATATATATATATAAATAATTTAAGGTCTGCTAACTCTCTCACAGATCAGATACATTAAACATCAGAGTTTAAAGTTTACTATAGGGGAATCGAACCCAGGCCCTATTGCATAGGGCCCGGGTTCGATTCCCCTATAGTAAACTTTAAACTCTGATGTTTAAATATATATATATATATATATATATATATATATATATATATATATATATATATATATATATATATATATATATATATATATATATATATATAATCAGTCAGCTTGTAGTTGTGATAGATTGCATTGATGCTCAAGTGAGAAACAATTTTCCAGAAAATGCGTCAGGTTGAATGAGCCCCGCTTCAAACTCAAATCGCACAGAATGATGAAGTCATCAGAATAAATGGATTCGAATTTTCTGTTAACTGAAGCATATATATATATATATATATATATATATATATATATATATATATATATATATATATATATATATATATATATATATATATTATATATTTGTCTTAATGACTATATTGTATAGTAATGCAGATAAATGTATAAGATTTAAAACAGTCATCATAAACGTGCATAGAAGTTTAAAGTGTACTGAAAATCATTATATAATAAGAACACAAAATTATTTTCCTTTTTAATTCTTTTCAAAAATTTTACTTTTAACACGGTTATTGTGTCTTTTTATATTACAATAATTTCTCAATGAAATTTACCTTTAAACCAAATACAATCTATTCCCAAGGACAAATTTGCCAAATATGAAAGAATTGAAAGAAAGATGAAAGAAATGTTTTAGAAAATATTACACAGTAACAAATAACAAAGGTCAATAAGGTCAAATACCCAGACATGTTCTTATATTTTGCTACTAAATTCTAGTGTAAATTAATATATATATATACTTAAGGATTTAAAGTTCACTGTCCTTTTCGTATACTTTTTGGCAACTATTGATTTACTGTCAGTATGGATTGTCCTTTGACTTCAGCTATTTCCGGAAAGAGATATCTACTAACTCACACATACACAAATACACACATACACACACACACACACACATACATATATATATATATATATATATATATATATATATATATATATATATATATATATATATATATATATATATATATATATATATATATTATATAGAGGGGTGTGCGTCTGAGCTGACGCCATTTCTTTTTCAACTCTACTCTCTATGCTTTAATTTTAATACTTTTCCTCAGTGCTGGAAGTGCGTTTTGTTCAGCCGATCCCGAAGAAGGGTAGCCGCTCTGAACCCTCTAACTATCGTCCTATAGCTCTCACTTGGGTTTTGTCTAAAATCTTTAAAACTCTTCTTAATTAACTTTCATTTCCTGGATCATCTGGAGTCTTACTCCATTCTTTTAGATCATCAGTACGGCTTTCCTTTCTTACTGATTTATGGTCTTCTGTTCTTAGGGATTATGGAGAGTCTTGTGTGGTGGTGCTTGGCGTTTTCAAGGCTTTTGACTGGGTGTGGCATGTGTCACTACTCTCCAAGCTCCCTTCCTTTGGGTTTCTCTCCCTTCTCTTTGCTTATTTATGTCTAGTTTTCTCTCAGATCGCTGCATATCGGCACTTGTCGACGGAGCGAACTCTTCCTTCTTTTCTGTCAATTGTGGGGTTAATCAGAGTTATGTCCTATCTCCAAACAGAAAGGACTCACTCAATGTAAAGTTTGTATATATATATATATATATATATATATATATATATATATATATATATATATATATATATATATATATATATATATATATATATATATATATATATATATGTTTATTCTTACTTTTCATCAAGGACATTCTCAGCCCCAACTTCTAACTCTGTTCTTTTTATGCCGATGACTCAACTCCCCATTCCTCTACTCATTTTAAACCCGCTCCCTCATTTGCTTCTAAAGTTGCTTCTCTTATTCAGCTTTCTGACTCCATTCTTGCTGATCTGGACTGGATTTCCAGGTGGGGTCGCCTAAACCTTGTGAAATTCAACTATTATAAAACTCAACTTCTTCACATCTCTCTCTCAAAAACACATCATAATTTTCCCATCTCTTTTCTATCGGCCTTCTACAGCTCTGTCGTCTCACCTGTAAACAACATTAAACATTCCTTGGTCTGAATATAAACAACAAACTTATCTTGGAAAACCTTATATCACAATGATTTTTTGCTTAAAGTGACTTCAAAGAAACTGGGGGTTCTGTTCAGGTTGCAGGAATTTTTTTTTTTTTCTGAGCAGTTCTCCCAATTTATACAGGGATCTTATTCACCCTTGTAAGGAGTACTGTTCTCACATTTGGGGAATTCGGTTCCACTATTATTTTGGATAGGGTTGAGTCTAACGCTAAAAGATTAATAAACGGTTTCCACTACTTTCAAACTCACTTAACATTCTTTCTCTGTATTTGCCACGTGACGTTTGGCACACTATCTCTTTTCTACAGGTACTACAACGGCAGTTGCTCGAAGAAATTGACCTCTCGCATTCCCCCACCATTGTGTCGTCCCTCGCAGCACGAGGAGTGCCATGCTTTCGCATGACTTTTGTGCTAATATGGTAAACCCCAGGCTTGACCGTTGTGATACCTCCTTCTTCCTAGCCACTTCAGCTCTGTGGAACTCTCTTGCAT
>SEYY01007372.1:0-20996 GCA_009176605.1 Armadillidium nasatum
TATATATATATATATATATATATTATATATTTTTTTTTTTTTTTTTTTTTTTTTTTTTTTTTTTTTTTATTAATATATATATAATAATATATATAATAATATATAAAAAATATATAAAATAATATAAATATATATATATAATATATATATATATATAATATATATATAATATATATTTTTATATTTTTTTTTTTTATTATATATATTTTTATTATATTATATAATTATATTATATATATATATATATATATATATATATATATATATATATATATTATTTATATATATATATATATTATATATATATTATTATTTATATTATATATATATATATATATATATATATATATATATATATATATATATATATATATATATATATATATATATATATATATATATATATATATATATATATATATATATATATATATATATATATATATATATATATATATATATATATATATATATATATATATATACACCATCCATCCTGTTAGGATCACTCCTGTCAGGCGACGAGCCTCTGAAAGGCCCTCCAGGTTTTTCGATCCTCGTACAATCGGTGCTCCTCCACCTCCGCAAGCTCCCGACCCCTCCTCCGAATCGCCTCCGACACCGCGTCCCTCCATCTCTTTCTAGGTCTCCCGACCGGTCTACTTCTCAGCGGTATATGATCATAGAATCTTCTCGGAAGCCTCCCTCATCCATTCTTTTCATGTGGCCATACCATCGCAGTTGATTTCTATCCACCACCGTCAGCACTGGCAACACTCCCAGCTCCCTCCTTATACTCTCACTCCTAACCCTATCTCTCTTCGTCACTCCCCTGATCAACCGCAGAACCTTCATCTCCGCCGCCTCCACTTTCGCCTTTCTGATTCGTATTCAGGGACCAGCACTCCGATCCGTACGTCAGAATAGGTCTTAATATGCTGCAATATATTGTAGCCTTCACTTTTACTGGCACTGCTCTCTCTCTCATATATATATATATATATAATAATAAATATATATATATATATATATATATATATATATATATATATATATATATATATATATATATATATATATATATATATATATATATATATATATATATATATATATATATATATATATATAAAATAATTAAAAGTTGTAAGAGACTTTCTAATATTATTGATGTTGATAAAAGATATTAGGTCTCCTTACCCTTTTAAAATGAAAAAATACGTGTGCTAGACAATTCCAATATGTCAAAAATTAAATAGTACTAATTTCGAAACATATTTATTTACATGAAAAATAAATTACAACATGGTAAAATGTAATTTGGTAGACGTGGTTTATTTCGAGCGTTTCGGAGTTGTGAGTTCTACTTTAAGATATTAATTTACAATTTTATATATATGTTACTGAAATGATATTGCCCATCGTTTCTCAGCAAAAATGCTGTTGCAAAAAAAAAAAAAAAAAAATTACTCTCAAAGGTTTTTAAGTCAATTTCCCAACTGTTAAACCTTGAATCAGTCCAACTCTTGAAGGAGCCAAATCACACATTCAGTAAAGTCTGAGACATATTAAATCATGCCTCCTTTAGAACCCAAGTTAAGTTCACCTCTTAACAGGAGATATAGAGATATAAAGCATCTCCCAGGATTCCTTCCTTTGTATGAGTGCTTAAGCAATATAGAGGGCCTTCAGCACGGGCAAATTGAGTAAAACGGTTTGAATCGATCGAATTCAATGGTTTACACCTGCTATTGTCAATAGGCCAATAATCAAGATTTCCGTCTGACTTAATCCCAAAACTTCTTTTATAAATCTTCTTTAATTTTAACATTTCTCTACCTTTATATTTATTCAAGAACAAAAATAAATGCAAAACATATTATAAAAAATATTACTAAAATATTACTAAATTATACCAAAACTTAATCTTTAGAAATTAATTATACAAAATATATAAGTCTATATTAGTGATGGCATCCGCATCCGCATGCGCGGATGCGGAACATCTGCACAAAAATCAAAATCCGCATCCACATCCGCATCCGCATCCGTACTTTCGGAAATTCAACATCCGCATCAGCATCCGCACTTTCAAAAATTCAACATCCGCATCCACATCCGCATCCGCACTTCTCCAAAATTTGACATCCGCATCCGCATCTGCATCCGCAAATTAGAAAATATGACATCCGATCCATCACTAAATATATATATATATATATATATATATATATATATATATATATATATATATATATATATATATATATATATATATATATATATATATATATATATATATATATATATATGCGAATTGTAGATCAAGAATGAGGGTGAAGAGAGAACTATTGGATTGGTTTAGCATAGGAGTGGGATTGAGACAGGGGTTTGTAATATCTCCATGTTATTTAATCTATTGATGATGGTTTACTTAGAAAAATGGAGAGAGAAGGGAAGAGTATTACGTTGAGAAATATGGAGGGTGAATGTGAAGTGAATGTTTTACTTTTTGCAGATGATGCGGCATGTGTTGGTGGCAGAATCTGGAGAAAAGATGAGAATACTTGTGAGAGAGTTTGAAGGGAAATGTGCAAACACGAGATTGAAATTCAATCCAGCGAAGAATAAAGTTATGAGGATTGGAGGTGGGGATGAGGAAATGTGGAGGGAGGAATTGGTTTGTAGAAGAGTGAGAATGGAAACTTGAGGAGGTGAATGAATTCAAATATCTAGTAATGTTGGATGGAAGGTAAGGGTGGGACGGAAAAAGAAATAAAGAACAGAGTGGTAGAAGGAATGAAAGTATTTGGGGGCCTAAGAAAAGTATGGAAGAAAGGAAAAATTTCGAAAGAAATAAAGATAAGAATGTTTGAATGTATGTGTTCACCTTCTGTATTGTATGTGTGTGAAACATAGACGATAAGTGCTCGGTCGAGAAAAAGTTTCAATGTCTTTGAGATGAAAGATTTGAGAGCAATATATAAATTGAGAAGGATTGATAGGATTAGAAATGAAAGAATAAGGGAGATGTGTAAATGGAACAAGGGTGTAATTGATAGAGAGGAGGAGGATGTGCTAAAATGGTTTGGACATATGTGAAGAATGAAAGAGAACAGAATGGTTGGCAAGGTACGTAGATCCGATGTAGATAGGGGAAGGGTAGAAGGGGAGGGAAAGGCCGAAGTGGAGATGGATGGATGGAGTGAGAGTGATTTTGATGGAAGGAATTTGAGTTTAGACGAGGGTAGAAGATTTGTGGAGACAGAGATGGAGGGAGGTGGTGAAAGCGTTGAAAGGTAAGAATAGTTATGTTTGTAAGGGAATTGTGGCGGGCACCACCTCACGAAAGTGGGAAAGGTGATAGTGATATATATATATATATATATATATATATATATATATATATATATATATATATATATATATATATATATATATATATATATATATATATATATATATATATATATATATATATAT
The DNA here is from genome assembly GCA_009176605.1 of Armadillidium nasatum. NCBI lineage: Eukaryota > Metazoa > Arthropoda > Malacostraca > Isopoda > Armadillidiidae > Armadillidium > Armadillidium nasatum. Next base: position 3,484 of record SEYY01007372.1, read on the forward strand.
ACATCCGCATCCGCATCCGCATCCTCATCAAAATTAACATCCGCATCCGCATCCTCTTTTCAAAATTTAACATCCGCATCCGCATCCGCACTTTCGAAAATTCAAAATCCGCATCCGCATCCGCATCCGCACTTTCGAAAATTCAACATCCGCATCCGCATCCGCATCCGCACTTTCGAAAATTCAACATCCGCATCCGTATCCGCATCCGCACTTCTCCAAAATTCAACATCCGCATCCGCAAATTGGAAAATATGACATTCGATCCATCACTAGTCTATATCATATTATATGAAATAAATTGTAAACAATTAATTATAAATAATTATAAATAAATTATAAATATTATTAATTAATTATAATTAATTATAAATAAATAATTATTAAACAAGTTCTTCATTATATATTAAACTACTTTTATATTAACTTTAGCCTATTTAAAACTATTTAATTAAAAAGATTTTAGCATATAATGAAAATATTAAGAAAGCAAATGTGGCTCACTATAAAGAGGTTAAAGTTAAAAATATGAAATAATTATTAAATCAATATGAACGTTTTCTTCTAGTAAATATAAATTCTACACAATGATGTTGCTAAAAATGATATTCTAATAACATAATAATTCAAAATTATTTAGTTAAACACAAGTTAAGAAACATAATATTTATAATAACCCGTTTATAAAGGCTTCCAAACAGTAGATAATAATAATAATGCAACTAGAGCTTCTTAAAAGTTGTCTACTAAAGTGTAACAAAAAATAAGGAAATAAAACAATTTAAAGACCTTAAAACTAAGAAAATAATTAAATAACACATATAATATTAAATATTTTAACATTAATAAATAAATAAATAACTTTCAAAAATAAGCAAAACTTATATTATTATTAAACAACTTCTGAACGAAATGAATGCTTATATTTTGAAAAAAGACGAAATTTTATGGAAAAGAACGATAAATTTTTAAGGTAAACTATTATAAGTGGCAAAAATATAAACATATATATGAATTTTTTTAATATTATATTTCTATTTTAGATATTTAATAATATAATATAATATAAACTTCAGAAATGAAAATTCCTGCAATCGTACTTGGGAAGGGATAAAAAAAAAAAAAAAAACTGGTTAAAAGGTTTCTCAGCCTCTAGAACCATGCGAAGAAATATTCTTCATGATTCAAGCTTGTCGTCCAATCCAATATCGTGTTTTAAATTTTATATTCTTAATAGTAATTTTGAATTTTTAACCTAAGCCGAAAGTATTTTATTTGAAAGTTTTGTTGCTCCGCCAGAGATTTTGAAAAATAATTTAATTGCGATTCATTTAATTTTGTTTTTTGAAAATATTATTTAGTAAAATCATATTTTAAAGTAAATCTGTTATTATTTTTAAGTGTTCGGATAATAATTTTCTTTTCAATACAATTCAAAAACATTCTCTTAACAGTCTTTCCAATGAATTGATTGTGATGGTTGCTACGACTTTCCTTCTCTTTTCTTCTCTTATCGTCCCGTCTCTTCTCTTCTCTTCTCTTCCATCTAATGCTTCTACCTTTTCTTTTCCCATCTGTTTTAAGTACCTCCGCTCCCGACGACAGCTGAATCATATATATATATATATATATATATATATATATATATATATATATATATATATATATATATATATATATATATATATATATATATATATATATATATATATATATATATATATATAATGCACCATATCCCGCATGATGCAGGGTGGTGTCGATTGCAGAAATTTTAAAAATTCCTGCAATCGACATGGGGAAAAAACCTGGTTGAAAAGGGTTCCCAGCCTTTAAAACCATGCGCAGAACTAATCTTAATTTGACTCGACTGCGACGATATAATCATTCATTATTGACCAGAAGTTACTTCTAACTTAATTCATTTTTTTTCCTTTAATACTTAATTTCCCATTAGTTGCCGAAAGTACTTTGCATCGAAAGATATGTTGCTTCACGAAAAATAATTTTTTTTAATAATAATTTAAAATTGAGTAAAAAAATACTGAAATATTATAACGAAATATTAAATTTTTTCTTTTCATTTTGGTCAATATTACTCTTCAAGCATAATTCCACAAAAAATTTGCAAAATAAATCCAAATTCGGCTGTAAAAAAAAAAAAGTTGCCACGTGTTGCAGAATAAAAATAATACACAAAAAATGCCCCAACGAAAAATTGGCTATAAAAAGAAACATAGCCTGATGCAGATATAATTACAAAGAATATATATATATATATATATATATATATATATATATATATATATATATATATATATATATATATATATATATATATATATATATATATATATATATATATATCTCATCGGAACAAGTTACTGAACTCGTGGTTCGAAACAATATTGAAACTTCTAAAGTCTGCTATTCCGCTGGGATTCGAACCCTGGCCTCTTGGTTTGTAAGCAAGAGTGTTATCCCCTGCGCCACGACGGTACAAAAATAAGATCACTCTGGAAAGTCTCATGAAATATTTTCATGCTAATCTCCCAACGGCCCCACACGACCATACCATGACACGGAGACAACGAGGCCAGTTCTATCCCTCTTCGCAGAATAGTTAAATCATAATATCCTTTTAAAACCATTAACTCAACTCGCGGCTAAAAACAATATTGAAACTCTTAATTGAATCCCGGCTGATTTCAGACTTTAAGAGTTTCAATATTGTTTCGAACTGCGAGTTGAGTTAATGATTTTAAAAGGATAATATGAATTAACTACTCTGCGAAGAGGGATAGAACTGGCCTCGTGGTTCCCGTGTCATGGTGCGGTCGGTTGGGGTTCGTTGGGAGTTTAGCATGATAGTATTTTATGAGACTTCCCAGCGTAATCTTATTTTCGTACCGTCTTGACGCAGGAGATAACACTCTTGCTTACGATCCAAGAGGCCAGGGTTTCAATCCCGGCGGTATAGCAATCTTTTAGAATTAAATATATATATATATATATATATATATATATATATATATATATATATATATATATATATATATATATATATATAATATATATATATATATATATATATATATATATATATATATATATATATATATATATATATATATATATATATATATATATATATATATATATATATATATATATATATATATATATATATATATATATATATATATATATATATATATATATATATATATATATGTTGAGATATCTTCGTTCCTTGTGAACTTCAATCTAATCAGAAAGGTTAAAGCCAATACCAATGGGTTTCCACATATCATTTATTATAGTGTGAACGTTTCAAACCTTAACGTGGTCCGTCTTCAGCACAATCTAAGTTCTAAAAATTTCTAATTTAAAATATAAACCAAATATAAATTCATTAACTATACATAAAATACTAAAATAATTAATAATAATAATAATAATAATAATAATAATAATAATAATAATAATAATAATAATAATAATAATAATAATAATAGAAAATATAAGAAAAATATTGATATTAAAATAACATAAACAAAAATCAAGACAAAAGTCAAAATTTTGCAACACCAAGAAATATTAAAAAAGGCTGGAATATTTTTGGAAAAAGGACTTCATCGTTGTGTGAAAAGAACAGTAGAAGTAGCTTGATCATTTAAGGATGGGGAATGAGTTTTTATATATAAGACTCCAAAATCCTACGATCAAGAACAGAAGATGAATGTCGGAGTATAGAGAAATCGGAAGAAGAAAAAGGATGGGTATCTCCATGGTCTCTTATGGTAGAGTGCTCAGGAGAAGAAAGAGGAAGGTCAGTTCTGAAGGAAATTCCTCTATGCTTATCAATCCTCACTTTTAATTATAGACCAGTTTGGCCTACATAAGCCTCATTACAGCTGGCACACTTAAATAAGTAAATTAATGAGGATCTGAGAAGCATTGGGATACATTTCTTGTGTCTGATTTTATATATATATATATATATATATATATATATATATATATATATATATATATATATATATATATATATATATATATATATATATATATATATATATATATATATATATATATATATATATATATATATATATATTATTTTTTTTTTTTTTTTTTTTTTCACAATATGATTTTCATTTTACACTCATTTTTCAAGCAGAAATTTGACACATGAAATGAACTTGAGAAAAAAAAAAAAAAAAAAAAAAAAGTCGCCTATTTAATGAGAACTGATGCTTTTTTCTCTTCGGTGGTGTAGTAGAGACGGAGAGGGACTTTCAGGAGGTGGGGGTTCTTCGAATCCTCTCGTTGACTTGTTGTGCCAACTTTTAAGCGGTGGTAGCCACCACTTCTCTTCAAGCCTTTACTCGTCTTAGTTGGAAATGCCACTTCATGGGAAGAACTACAGTTGAGGGCAAAAGGAGCTTCCAAACTGTGGTAGGCTTTTTTGAAGGGTGGAGTAGTCAGAAGCTGCTTCTTCGGAGGTCTTTTGGAGGAACTGTTGCTTCGGAGGGAACTAGTTGCTGCCTCTTCAGAAACTTCTGGCATCTGCTGAGGTAAAGTGAATAGCTAAACTATCTGTTATTGACACCTTCGAAATTATCTCTAAAATGGGAACGTTCAGAAAACAAAAAGAAATTTTTTCACTTTTAAATATTTTATCAAACATTCTTAAATTTCTTTTATTACAAAGAGTTAAATTACTATACAAAGGAATTGTTATAAATAAAGAATAATTGTTAATAATCATAAAAAAAATATCTTTATTTTAATGAAATACATAAAAATTGAAATTATATCAATAACTTATATTTTTTAATAAAAATCATAAATATTAATAAAAAATATATGTTGCAAAAATATGAAAATAAAAATATTATGCCAAAATACAGGTGATTTTCCTGTGGTTGTCATTTTTTTGCGCGAAAATAATTATTGATTAATGACATTGTTATCTAATTATTGCATTTTATTAATAATTTTTTTCTAAATGAAAAGATCAATTTTAAATTTATTTTATTATTATACATTATTTTATTACTAATTTTATTTAAAGAAACACTTATTTTATTTATTAAATGTCTTAAAAAAAGCATTTTTGATTATTAATTTCTTTCACATTAGCTAAAACCTAAAATTATTTTCTATGTTACGAACTATTTCTTTACTTTAGGAAATCTGTTATTTATTTTTTGGGTAACTTTAGTAAGTGATATATATATATATATATATATATATATATATATATATATATATATATATATATATATATATATATATATATATATATATATATATATATATGGTAAAGGTGTAGATTGTTTCTGACTTTCGATTGTCAGAAAATATCGATAATCGAAAATATCGAAGAGGCCTAACCTAAACAAGAACGTTGGCGAGAATTAGAGGCTATTACAGCAGACATACACACAATTATTATTACTTATTTTTGTAGCAGAACCTAATCCGACTTATCATAACCTGAACTACCGAAGTTGCCGTAAAAGAGGCCTAACCTACACAAGAAGTTGCCGTAAAAGAGGCCTAACCTACACAAGAACGTTGGCACGACATGCTAGCCTAGGACCGTATTACATCACAAATAAAAAAAATATATATATATATATATATATATATATATATATATATATATATATATATATATATATATATATATATATATATATATATATATATATATATATATATATATATATATATATATGCAAGAACAGACCAATCACTAGAACAAATTACACTTATATCTTGAAGATTCATATTTAAAGAACAACAACAACGGATACAATGACAGTCAAAGGTAAATTGAAATTTGTTGTAAAGAAATTATAGGTATAAAAAAAAATTATAGGTATAAAAGTATCGATTAAAATAAATTATCGACATAAAAAATATCGATATAAAAAATATCGAAAGTCAGAAACAATCTACACCTAAGCCTATATATATATATATATATATAATATATATATATATATATATATATATATATATATATATTATATATATATATATATATATATATATATATATATATATATATATATATATATATATATATATATATATATATATATTGTTGCGTCATTCTCTCTCTATACTATCGCTTTTTGAACGGACACTGCACTTCTGAACTCTCACGTCGCATACTTCCTCCGTTAAAAAGAGTTCGTTCGAAATTCCTTACTATACAGTATCAACCTTTCTCTGTTCGACTGTCTGACCTCAGACTAAGCCGCTGTGTTTTATTACATTTTTATTTTATTTTATTTTTATTTTTTTTTTACATATCACCACCACTCACGGGCAAAGCCCTATTCAAGGATGGGTGTCAAAGAATAAAAATAAAGTAGAAGAATAAAAAAAAAAAATAAGAATAAAAACTAAAAACGACACCTGCAGAACACACCTAACGCAAATTTTTTAAGCGCAGACGCGGGCTTTAAAGAAATTGAGATTAAATTCGGCAGGAAACAAAGAAGATAGGAGAGATTTCCACAGAACAGAAGTGGCAGGAAAGAAGAAGACGCCACAGTGGGCAAGCCTGGAGTTGCCTATGTCCACGCAAAATTGATGCGCAGACAATGCACCCCTTGTGATACGAGGACGACGTAAAGGTGGAGGTATACGGGTGATTAGTTCCCTCGAGCATTTGTCGCTGTAGTACCTATAGAAAAGAGTCAAGACACCAACGTCGCATCGCAGAGACAAAGAGTCAAGTGAATTAGAAAGAGCGGAAGAGTTTATAAGTCTTTTAGCTTTTGACTGAACCTTATCCAAAAGACGGGTGAAACCTGAGCCACCTCATATATGAGAGCAGCACTCCATGCATATATTCTACTTATAAAATATGGAACACACTTCTTTTATCTTTTTTACATACTTCCCTTGACTTGCAGACCTTCAACCGCTGTGCATTGTGACATTTCTTCCATTGATCGACTTTGATTTCTGCGTTATTTCAAAACTCTTGAGGAAATTGATAGGCCTTTAGCCTTTGCCAGCCAGAGGATATATATATATATATATATATATATATATATATATATATATATATATATATATATATATATATATATATATATATAATATATATATATATATATATATATATATATATATATATATATATACAATGTTTCCATAATGTATGTGTGTATAGGAAAATCAAATTTTAAAAGTTTCTTTTTTTCTCCTTTCCTCAAAATTGGTTCCTCCTTGTTTGAGATGCAGCCAAAATTTCATGTTAAAATAAAAATATTATTGGCCTTTTGCGTTATTTTTGCTTCATTTTTTATTCCCATTTCCGTTTTTATTTTCTCTCCTTTACTTTTCTTTAAATAGAAGATTATTCCTTTTCATATCGTCCTCTCTTCATATTCAAAGATAGTCATTTTTTTCTTCTCTATCTGCAAACAATTTTTCGTTACTATCGCTTGTTTCCCTTGCCTTTTTGCCGATACTATAATTTCTTTCCTTATGTATCCTTTCATTTCAATTTACTGACCTTTAATTTATAATATTTCCCTCGCCAGACTTCTTTCACGATTTCGGCTTTTTATTTTAAAGACTTCTTTCACTCTATACAGGAAAAGAGGAGATCATTAATAATGAAGTCGCTTCCTATAAAGCGACTTAGAGCATTTTTATGAAATATTTAGAATATGCTGAAAGCTCTGCAAGACATATGTAGTTCATTTTCACCGCAACATAACAAAATTATTTGATATTTCCTTAGCTCAACTTTAGAAGAGAAAGATGTAAAGAAATTTTCCTCTGAATTGGACAAAGAAACGATTGTGCAAAACATAATGGAATATGACTTTTTAAATTTTCTTTTTAACATGTAAAACGAGTATTTCTAAAGGAAGAAGTGAAGTTCTAAGAGCTTATATATATATATATATATATATATATATATATATATATATATATATATATATATATATATATATATATATATATATATATATATATATATATATATATATATATATATATATATATATATATATATATATATATATATATATATATATAGATTCGTAGTGGTCTAGTGGTAGATTGTGAACCTATATATATATATATATCATCAAAATTGTTGATGGCTCGAATCCTATTGCTCAATATGTATATACATGAAAGTGAACATTGTGAATATACATAATAATGAATACAATGTGTGTGCATAGTAATGAACATTACTCTCTCGGGTTGTGATAGGTCTTGCAAGCCGACAATCATTATTTATATGCTTGAAACAAATCCAGGACCAGCAGATGGAAAAAACTGCTGGCCCTACTGACAGGGTGAAAACTCTTTCAGTGAGATGTAAAAAAAGATATATATATATATATATATATATATATATATATATATATATATATATATATATATATATATATATATATATATATATATATATATATATATATATATATATATATATATATATATATATAGTAGAGAGAGAGAGAGAGAGCTGAAATAAGGCTCCCAGGTTGGACTTATAACTTTTAATAGAATAGTAGTTGAGTCTTTCATGACCTAATTTGACTCTTAAAGTGTAGAACTTTTTCCTTTTGAAAGTTCCTTTCCACAAGTTTGTCTTTCACCTCAGGACTAATTCTTCTGAAAATTTGAATTTGCATTCCAAAATTGTTGAGATTTACCATATATATATATATATATATATATATATATATATATATATATATATATATATATATATATATATATATATATATATATATATATATATATATATATATATATATATATATATATATATATAGTAGTATACTACTTATATATATAAGTAGTATACGTATCACTTTTGACGGGTGCCAGATTTAGCTACTTTTCAAAAAATCTGGCAACCTAAGCCAAAACGGGATTTTGATTTGCAATGCAAATCACTCCGCTCAAATTGACCTCACGCTCTTTCCTGACACCATTTTGGGGGGTTCAACCCATTGAAATTGGCCTCGAGTCTGGGGAAGGGGCCCTCCGTGAACACCCCAAAAATGGTATCAGGAAGTTGCCTGAGTTTGAAAAATCGCTGCGTTCACCTCACTCTCTTTCCTGACCATTTTCTTTGCGGTTCAGTCCTGTTGAATTTGGCTCGAATCCGGGGTCCAGGGGTCCGTGAACCGACAAAGAAAATGTCAGGAAGGTCCCTGAGAATGCAGGATTGCTCGCAAATGCAGAAAAGACCGTTAGGGACAGGTTGCCAGATTTTTTGAAAGTAGCTAAATCTGGCACCGGTCGAAAGTGATACATATACTACTTATATATATATATATATATATATATATATATATATATATATATATATATATATATATATATATATATATATATATATATATATATATATATATATATATACGCTTTGTAGTTTCTCTTGTAAGTTGGTAAAACAAAGAGATGAAGGATTCACAATTTTATTTAGCGTTATGTTATGATTTTTATTAAGACACAAATTATATTGAAGAGTTACAAATGCGATACGTCGTGTTGGAGAGGCGGTCAAGTGAAAAGACGCGAGACAAAGGAAAAACTATTTCGTTTGGACTCACCCCTTCGCTTAACTGCCAGACGTATGATGTTCGCTAGATTGTAAATTATATGATATTTAAGATAATACATAGTAAATGGATAATATTTGATCATGTCAGAATTTAGTTCGTCCAAGTCGCCACATATATATATATATATATATATATATATATATATATATATATATATATATATATATATATATATATATATATATATATATATATATATATATATTGTAAGAATTAAAATATTTAAATAGCTAAAAAAGAATAATATAGCTAAAATCTAAAATTACATAGCACAAAAAGTAAAATGGAAAGTTGCTATAGTTTGTAAATTCAGTTCCCATTTTGAAGTCAATTGACAAGTTCTCATTTTGCTTTCATAAAGTAAAGTTCTAAATAATATAGATCAGTTCAAGGTTCGATTCCGTATAGGAAAGTTGTAACGAGAAGCTTGTAAAGATTTAAATACATTTCGAAAATCTAAAATAACTTCATAATTTGACTCCTTCGAAATATTTTTCTTTCTATAGTTAAATTGTGAATCAACATCAGTCGAGGGAGCAAGACTAAACTTCTCTGAGAGGAACACGGATGCAAATTATTTTACTCCTCCTGAGAAACTAAATGTTTCTCAAAACGAAACAATCAAAGTGCTTCTATGTAAGTCTTTTATGTCAGTGTTCTTTCTTGTGTATGTTGTTCTTGTTCCTATTTAAAAACTAAACATTTGTTCTTTGTATACTTTTACAGAGACGCTCTTTCGATGATCAAGAGCTATTTTCTGCAAATTTTGGAGAGATTGCATTCGACTGATTTCTTCTAGTTTACAAAAATAATCTCCCATAAATTCTGCTAATAAATCATCTTTTTTAAAAATAGCTTTCTTTAAAGTCCTAAATTTTTATATAATTGAGAAACATTTATCTTTTCTCCTATTTGATCTAGTCTATAATTTCTATAATTGAGAATCTTTTCGGCTGTTTTTTGTTACAAATCGTAACTTTTTTCTAGTTTATATTTTCGGTGTGAATTTTGAAACCTTTCGATTTTGATTAATTTCTATTGAGAATTTTTCCATCTTTCGTTCGTAAATATATATACATTGAAATTTTTACCAATATTATAAATATTGAAACATAAGTTGATAGTTTGTTATAGTTTACTGAATTGTGATTTCATATCAAAGTTTTCTTCTGTATATATATTAGTTTGAAAAAATTGTGTGTGTGCTATGCATGCAATTTATATCTAAATTTATAAGTGAATATATGTCAATATAAAGGTCTTCTGTAAATGTACTGAAGATCTGAGTGATTTCGGCCTAAAATAGCCGTATTTTCTGTATTTTAAAATTTAAACTAGTAGGTTCTAACTTTGAACTGATATAACAGTCAAGTTATCAGTTTTTTCGCAAAAACACTCTTAAATTTCTTCTAAACACTCAAGAAGACACATACATCAAGTCTAAAAATTTCAATTTTCGCAAATTTGAAAATATATATATCTATATATATAAGGTGTGTGTGAACAATTTTTGTTTTTGTTACAATTTCGATAGTTCTAGTCCGATTTTATCAGAGTTTTTTGCATTTCTATTTAGTAGTACATGTTAAAAAACAGGGCTCCTACTTTTGATAACAATATTCCTGTTTACAACTTACTCAGAGCTTTAGCTTTAATTTAAGTTGATTTAATATTTTTGAAAACTTAAAAGATCTCCGCAAAACGTTGGCTTTAATTTGAGATCAGCCTACAGCATTGGCATTATTTCAAGTTTATTCATTTATTTATTCTGACAACTTGCAAGATCTATGCAGAGCATTGGCTTTAATTTGAGATCAGCCTACAGCATTGGCATTATTTCAAGTTTATTCATTTATTTATTCTGACAACTTGAAAGATCTCCTCAGAGCTTTGGCTTTAATTTGAGATCAGCCTACAGCATTGGCATTATTTCAAGTTTATTCATTTATTTATTCTGACAACTTGCAAGATCTCCGCAGAGCATTGGCTTTAATTTGAGATCTACACAGAGCGTTAGCTTTACTTCAAGTTGATTTTTCTAATTTATTTAAGATTTGAGCTTTAACTCTCTCTCATTGATTGTTAAATTCGAAAAAATGAATATTGCAGATATTTCATCAGTTTCTATGCTTCTTCAAGAAATGGAAACTTCTATCTCCAGTGACGCGGAGATAGTAGAGCAAAACCTCAAACCCGAGGAAACCAAGAAAAAAATTGAAGAAGTTAAAGAAAAGTTATCTCCTCTCAAGATAATGAGAGGAGTATCAAAAAGGAAAGTTACTCTCCTTTTCAAACAATTATTGGAAATCGTACAAACAGACGGAAGTAATTCACCTCTCATATCGTCTATGTTAGAAGAAGTATCATCAAGACTTCTAGAGGTGCGTCAATATGACGGAGAGATAGAGGCATTAATATGCTCATCCGGTCTTCTAAAATATGATAACATCTTGCTCAATGAGGAGATAGTGAGTGCGTCTCACTATCATCTACAACAACAGAAGGTTATGAGCAAGTTTCATGCATCTACGGACAAAGCATCTCGCCATTCGTCAGCCTCCGGCTCAAATTCACAAGAGAACTTAGAGAACCAGTCGGAGGTAAAATCCATATTGAGAGGATTAGCCGTCAAGCAAGAGGTCAAAATACCTGCTTTAAAGTGTAAAACTTTTTCTGGAGAATCTGACCGTTTCCAATTTCGATCGTTTCTACTATCATTTGAAAATGTCTTCGGAAGTCGGCGAGACTTAAGTGACGCCGCAAAACTTCAATATTTAAAGGCTCATCTATCAAGTATGGCATTAAAAGATGTAGAACATCTTCCTAATGTGGACGACAACTATGAAGTTGCCCTCCAAATTTTAAAAGATTTATATCTTGATGTGCCTTTTATTATCGATTCTCTATTTCATAAAATAGACACAGCTCCTGTCATAGACAATAAAAATCTTGAAGCAGTGAGAACTTTCATATCAGAAGTTCGTGCACACCTGCATGAACTTAAAGAATTCGAATTAGATTTTATGGAGGAGGGTTCAGCAGGATGTAAACTTCTAAGTCATATCGTGGTGGATAAATTGCCCTCAAGTTTCCTAAGGGAATTGAAAATCGAGACGAAGGTAGAATATCCTTCCATCAACATCATCTTCGACAAATTACCATATGGTTTTGAAATCTATGGAAAGAATCAGAGGGAAGAATCCATCACATGCATCTACATCTAAAAAATCTTCAAATGGAAAGAAAACATCTTCTTTTCAAAATTCTGCGTACTCCAGACAAGAGAACACCACATCTCCAAAAAAGTCGAATATATCTTCGGAATCTTCATCTGTGAAAATGTAAACTGTGTGATGGTGCACATTTTATGTCGTCTTGCACCGTCTATTCGAATCCAGCCTCCAGAAAAGAGCGCTGTATTGAAATAGGACTATGCTCTAGCTGCTCCAGCACTAAGCATAAATCCAAGCAGTGTCCTGCTAAGAGATATGGACTTAGCCGCCCTTGCTTTTACTGTAAAAGCAAGAAACACATATCTGCCCTTTGCTCATCTGAAACAAATGGAAAAAGGAAGAGTGAACAACATCGTAGAACAGATGACACACCTACTTCCTTCATCTTCTCTTGCACAAACTGAGGAGGATGAATCGCAACGAAGTCATCTGTGTATCAACACAGGATCAACTCCTTCTGGCAACATTCTTCCAACCATCTCCCTTAAAGTGAAAAGAGGGAATAAAATTCAAGAAATAAGGGCACTTCTAGATTTTGGATCTCAGAGAAGTTACTTCAAAGGAAGTGTCATGGAGAAGCTAGGAGTAAATATTGCTTCACTTCCTCGTCAAAACACCACTGTAAAAACTTTTCTGGGAGAACAAACCAGAACAATGTACTCCATTGATCTGGAATTGAATTTATGTTGTGGGTCATATACCAAAATTCCTGCTCTTGTGGATCCCAATCTTGAAGTCGGTTTTGAAGTCAAGGGATTGATGGGAGCCGAATACAACATAAGAAGAAATAATTTTAAGATAGCCGATCGATTCTATCAAGGAGGCCGTCATGGTGACATTGTCAACAATGTGGAATGTCTTCTGGGAATAGACGCTCTATATCTCATGAAGCATTTTAAAGTAGTCAATTGTATAAGAGGGAGTGCCATTGATTCTTGCCATGGTTTCGTTCCATTCGGACCAGTTCGTAAATTTTTAACTCCTTCTCAAATTGAAGTCATATTTGGAGAAGAAAATTCGAATAATCCTCAAAGAAAGAGGACTTCCTGACAACCAAAAGATTCCAGCTTGTTGTCTCCATCTCTTCTCAAATCTGTCAAAAAAATTCCCGAAAACATCGTTCAATCTCATAGTGGATCCGTCTCCTTCCTATTTCGACCCATTGATTCATACTCACTCAGACTTGGAACTTGATGTCGGCATAGAGAACATCTATAAATTGGAATCCATTGGAATAAATGAAGAAGCTGACCAAGGTTCCATCGATACCATCTTCGAAAGTAGATTCCATGAGAGTATTGAATATAAGGAAGGTAAGTATCATGTTGAGATCCCATGGTATGAAGAAATATTGAAAGCTGTGCCTTCAAATCATCAGGTAGCATTAGCTGCTCTTCATCGTGTAACACAAAAACTTCATAACCAAGGTCTCATTTCGGCATATGGAGACATATTTCGTCAGTACCTGGCTGATGGCATCATCGAGCCCGTCCATGTGTCTCCAAAAGATTTTCATCGATACATTTGGATCCCTCATAGGCCTGTTATTAAGACTGCAGAACAAGTCACAACGAAAATTCGTCCTGTCTTTAATTGCAGCCTTCGCATCGGGAATAGTCCATCTTTAAACCAGGCTTGTTATCCTGGTGTAGATCTGATGGCATCTTTATTTAGATTATTACTTCAATTTCGTACAAACAAATATGTCGTACTAGCCGACATTTCGAAAGCCTTTTTGCAGATTCGTCTTAAAAAGGATGAAGATCGTAATCGATTCTTGCTTCTTCTGGGAAGAAGAAGGTGTGCTTCACACCTATCGTTACACCTCTATCATTTTCGGGCTATCAGTAAGTCCTTATATATTGGGAGCTGTTATAAAGCACCATGCAAAACAGTATCCCCCAGATCTCTGTTCTTACTTATTGGAAAATAATTTATATATGGATAATTTTATATATTCCAACTCTTCTATTGATAATTTAAAAGAAATATTTTGTCAGACCACTTCAAGAATGTGTGAAGGTGGATTCGATTTATGCAGTTGGAATTCAAATAATCCCGAATTAAAAGAAATTTTCGAGGCTAACCAAAAATTAGCAAAACACCAAAGCTCAGAAGAAAGAGTTTTGGGATATCTTTTCGACACCTCATCTGACACTATCAGATTGAGTGATTTTGAAATAAATTCGGCCAATTCGAAACGTCAACTTCTCTCTCAAATATCTAAAGTTTTCGACCCCTTATCACTGTTTCTTCCAGTTACAATACGTGGGCGTATTCTCATGAGGAAGACGTGGGAACAGGAAATGAGTTGGGACGATGAAATCAACGAAGAATTGAAGACCTTATGGGAAAAGTTGCGTCTAGATTTAATTTCTTTAAAAGAAATTACTTTCGAAAGATCTTGTTTTGAGACCGAGGGCTCCAACTTGTCGCTTAACATTTTTTGTGATGCAAGTTCTTCATGCTATGGCTTCGTAATGTATATCTCTTCAAGCACCAAAGCACCCAGCATTCTTTGGTCTAAGGGAAAAGTCTCTCCTCTGAAAGGGAGAACACTGCCATGCTTGGAGCTTTTATCAATTTTTTTGGCATTGAAATGCTTACCTCAAGTTCTAGGATGCTTTCAAGATTCAAAGTTTAAAACTTTAAATATATTTTCGGATTCACAAGTGTCTTTGGCCTGGATACTACGTGGGGGAAGAAAAAACAAAAGTGTATTCATAAAGAATAGAATACAAGATATTAAAAAAATGGTTTCTTCATTAAAAGAAGACCATAATCTAATTCCTGAATTTCGTTTCGTGAGGTCTGAAGAAAACCCAGCCGACCTACTCACCAGAGGATTAAATATATCTGAGTTTCGAAAAAATTTGTCATTTTGGCAGCATGGACCCGAATGGCTGGATTCTGCACCCATATACTGGCCTGATTATGGATGGGAGAGTTCCGAAAATAATTCTTCTCTAGTGCTTGCGACTGTCAATGTAAGTACTAATCTTCCTGTTATTAAATTTGAAAATTTTTCTAATTTAAATGTTCTTTTTAGAGTTTGTGCTCTTTTATATAAGTTTTCAGCACTTTCTAGAGGAATCAACATTGATTGTGATTCCAAAGCTCGAATATATTGCCTAAAAAGAATGCAGGAAGAATCTTTTCCGAAAGAGCTTGCCTTTTTAAGAAGAGTGAAAGAGGATGCTTCGTTAAATGAACCACCACCAGATTTGGTAAACAATTTAAATTTATTTCTAGATGATTTAGAGCTCATTAGAAGCAAAGGTAGATTGGCTCGTTCTAATTATTATGACTTTGATGTTTTAAATCCAATCCTGATGGGAAAAAATCATCCATTTGACATTTCTTTTTATTCGAAACGCCCATTTTGATTGTAAACATCTTGGCATTCAAGCCACTCTAACCAACATTCGTCTGAGAGGTTATTGGATCACCTCTGCTAGAAATACTATTCGAAAAGTCATATCAGAATGCATAGTGTGCAAAAAATACAACAGTTTTGCATTCAATTATCCTCGCTTCACAAATTTTTCAAAAGCTCAAGTGGAACTTTTTCGGCCTTATAAGAATGTGGGTATAGATTATACCAAACATTGGTGGGTGAAAGTAAAAGGCTCACCTCAATCTCAAAAAATGTATATCTTAATTTATACATGTCTTAGCATAAGAGCTATTCATTTAGATTTGGTTCCTGATATGTCTTCAGAATCATTTGTAAAATCATTTCAACGTTTTGTAAATCTCTATGGAGTGCCAGATGCAGTTTATAGTGATAACGCACGTTCCTTTATACAAGGCGTGAATTCATTCGAGTCATTTGTGGTTTCAGAGAATGGAAAAGAGTTTCTTCGTAAAAATCAGATAAAACATCATCGTGTACCACTTTACAGTCCATGGACTGCTAGCCTTTGGGAGAGAATGGTTAAAGTCGTCAAAAGCTGTCTACTGAAGACAATTGGAAGATCTTCTGTCGAATATTTCAGCTTTATAACAACTCTCTCAGAAATAACTGATGCTATAAACTCTCGTCCTCTGACTTATACTTCGAGTTCAAATGATGTGATACCTCTCACACCAAATTGCTTTTTAAAACCACATTCCAGAACAAGTATGGTAATAAGAAAAGAAGATAATTCTGATCTTATGGCGATGTCTCCGTCATCGTCTCGAAATGCTTTGATTAAAGCCCTAAAAAAATCTTCTGACAAATTTGAAGATTTTAGAACAAGGTGGTACGAGGAATATCTATTAAGCCTTCGAGAGACCTGTCGAGATTTATATCAAACCAGATGGGATAATCTGGTTAAGGTCGACGATGTAGTGCTGATCCGCAGTCCTGTAAAAGACAGACCATTTTGGCAAATGGGAATCGTCACTAAATTGATGTATGGAGATGATGGAAAAGTTCGATCAGTCTTCGTGAAGACACCAGGAGGACAAATCAGTCTATATCCTGTCAAACTTTTGTATCCCCTGGAACTATCTTTAACCCACAGTGGGTCATCTCAACCATCATTCTACTTCAACCGGATCAATGCCTTCGTCAGCTGTATCCTCAATGCCTGGGACATCTGCTCAGCCTACCACTTCGAATATCCCGTCATTCAAAGGGAACACCTTCGGGAACTGT